>CM052658.1:112401266-112550654 GCA_028533165.1 Leontopithecus rosalia
GATTTATAGTCCTTTGGATATATACCCAGTAATGGGATTGCTGGGTCAAATGGAATTTCTATTTCTAGGTCCTTGAGGAATCGCCACACTGTCCTCCACAATGGTTGAACTAATTTACACTCCCACCAGCAGTGTAAAAGTGTTCCTATTTCTCCACATCCTCTCCAGCATCTGTTGTCTCCAGATTTTTTAATGAATGCCATTCTGACTGGCGTGAGATAGTATCTCAATGTAGTTTTGATTTGCATTTCTCTAATGACCAGTGATGATGAGCATTTTTTCTTATGTTTGTTGGCCTCATCTATGTCTTCTTTTGAAAACTGTCTGTTTATATCCTTTGCCCACTTTTGAATGGGTTTTTTTGTTTTTTTCTGGTAAATCTGTTTTAGTCCCTTGTAGATTCTGGAAATTAGCCCTTTGTCAGTTGGGTAGATTGCAAACATTTTTTCGCATTCAGTTGGTTGCTGATTCACTCTAATGATGGTTTCTTTTCCTGTGCAGAAGCTGTGGAATTTAATTAGGTCCCATTTGTCTATCTTGGCTTTTGTTGCCAATGCTTTTGGTGTCTTAGTCATGAAGTCCTTTCCTATGCCTATGTCCTGGATGGTTTTGCCTACATTTTCTTCTAGTGTTTTTATTGTGTTAGGTTTTATGTTTAAATCTTTGATCCATCTGGAGTTAATTTTAGTGTAAGGTGACAGGTAGGGGTCCAGTTTCTGCCTTCTGCACATTGCTAGCCAGTTTTCCCAACACCATTTATTAAACATGGAGTCCTTTCCCCGTTGCTTGTTTTTGTCAGGTTTGTCAAAGATCAGATGATTGTAGATATGTGGTGTTTATTCTGGGATCTCTGTTCTGATCCGTTTGTCTATGTCTCTGTTTTGGTACCAATACCATGTTGTTTTGATTACTGTAGGCTTGTAGTATAGTTTGAAGTCTGGCAGTGTGATGCCTATGGCTTTGTTCTTTTGCTTAAGATTGTCTTGGCTATGCGGGGTCTTTTGTGATTCCACATGAAGTTTAAAGTGTTTTTTTTTCCCAGTTCTGTGAAGAAGGTCATTGGTAGCTTGATGGGGATAGCATTGAATCTATAGATTACTTTAGGCACTATGGCCATTTTCACAATATTGATTCTTCCTAACCATGAGCATGGAGAAATACATAGAGAAAAAGACTAAATGGCCCTGAAGTATTTTTGAAACAAAATAAAATCCAACTGATGATTCCCAGAAGCCCCCAGGGAGCCCACTCCCCGACCAGCCAGCAGGTGCTGCCACCTTCTGTGGCAACGGCCACTGCCGCTGCTGACCTTCGGAGGGCGGCCCCGTGGATTCCAGTTCCCTGCGACCCTCGGAGAAGGGACCCACAGGCGTGGGGCGGGAGGCAGCTACGCTCACGGGGAGCCCGGGGCCCTACGGAGCGCCGGCTGCCAGGGGGCGCAGAGCAGTCCTCGCTCGCCAGCGCCTGTCGCGGCCACGCCTATGCGCCCCACCTCGGTCTCCGGAATCCCAGGGTCCCCCGGGAGGTGGTCAGAGCAAGTCTCAGCGAGGGCGGGAGACACCTAGAGCCCAGGCTCGGGTCCAGCGCCGCTTAGGACGTGGGGACGGAAGCCTGAGGGTTTAGGTCTTTACTGGGCCCTCAGAAGGGGACAGATTTTGACCACACCTGATTTTCTGCAGACTGTGATGCTGCGCTAAGAAGGGTCCCTCTCAGGAGGGTGCTTCCTGCCTTTTTCTCTGAGGCCGCGCCGTCCTGGAAGGCAGAAGCATCGTGCACGCGCATGTCCCATGCAGAATGGGCACTTGCACCCATGCCCCCAATGGCCTGGATCTCAGAGGAGGGAGGGAAGAAAGAATACGCCTGCCCCACGGAATGGTGGGGGAAGTGAGCGGGGATCATGAACCCTAGACACGTGCCAGTCCTGCTGCTGATTCCATCCAGTCAACCCGCAGGGTCTATTGGCACCAAAGGGGGCCAGGCTCAGAGGCACTGAGGTGACCTCCTTTAAATTCATTTGAAGGAAAATGCAAGCACAGCAGCCTAAACTGGGGGCTTTGGACTTAATACAAAATGCAAAGTATAGAAATATGAAAACATACTGAAAGATAAGGTAGCTAAGAGCTCTATACAAGTTTTTAAGTCTTACTAAAAGCTCACTGAATTTCATCACATTTTGATCATTGTACTGTTATTACAGGAGAATTTTTAGGAAATACAGAGGTATTTAGTGTAAGGGGCATCAAGGCTGCAAATGACTCAAAAATAGTTCAAACCAAAAAGTGTTTTCAGCAATCTTTTTGTAAATTGTCTGAAATTATGCCAAAATATTAAGTTAAAAGTTTATTTAAGAGTCTGTAAATGGGGGAGAGACATTTGGCAATCTGTTGGGGGTACCAGCAGGAAGCCAGCACTGGGATGAGGGGCAGCACGTGCTGGGATGTAGGCTTTGCGTGCATGGCCCAAGGAGTAGGGGTCAATGTAAACCTACAGCCAGGTTGGGCAGCGAGGAGGGATAGAAAAACGTGGAGTCTCATGATGGCCTGCGTGCGCGTGAAGAGGAGGGTAGGATGATGGCTACATAGGCAAAGCCCCAGGATGGCTCACCTGTTAGGCCTGGAGCTGGTATGTGAGGTTTGGGTGAGTCTGGTTCAAAGGCCCAGGTTGGCTGCAGAAGTGGCACCTTATTCATCCAGTCCCTAGGGGGAAGGCAGAGTCACAGGCTATCGGAAGTGCTGTGTGGCTCACAGTGGTTCTTAGGGACCGCATCTGTACCACCCTCCTTACTGGGACTGTCAAAGTTCTTCCCTGAGACTTTCCAAACTCTAAGGCAGAGGAAGAGATCCCACTTCTCTGCTCTGGTCCAGAAACTATAAGGGACGTAGGCTGGCCTGTAGAGACATCGGTCCGAGGGGGGAAGAGGCAGAGGAATAAAACATTCTGCATGATGCATCCTGGAAACCTGCGCAGAGGCTTGTGAACCTAAAAATGATGTATTTGCTGCCTTTGTTCATGTTGGTACAGAAGCCTATAGAAACACTTGCATATTTAGGCAAGATGTAAATAGAAATATTCACTATAGCGTCATTTGTAATAATTAACATGTCTATTACCCAGAAAGTGGATAAAATACTGTGGTAGCCGCCTTCTAGCACTCCGGCTCTTGTACAGCCCCTCACACATTGAACAGGACTAAGCTGCATTAGCAGTAGGTTATTGGGAAATTATGTGTGTGACTCTCAGAGCCATGGCTTTTGCCTTGCAATCTCTTGGATCACTTGCTCTCTGAGAAAGCAGCCACCATGTCACAAGACCACTGAAGCAGTCCTGTGGAGAGGTCCATGTGGCAAGGGGCTGAGGCCAGCGATGCCAGTGAGCAGATCCCCCAGCCCCACTGACGCCCTCAGTTGACTGCAGCCTCGGCCAACATCTTTATTGCCAACCCTGCCAGACCACCCACCCAAACCACTTCATTCCTAACCTGCACAAACTCAGATAGCGAATGTTACTGTTACAGATTATCGTGGTTTAGATTTTGTTGCCAGACTTGAGGGGCATTTACTGTGGAACAATGGATAATGAATACAGATGTTACAGAATCACAGTGAAATTTTGGCTTGCTTGTTTTTAGAAAGAGGTGAAAATGGCCATGCCATAGAATTCTCATGAGCTTTAGTCTGGAATCTATGTGAATGCTCTGTATTTGGCACACAGCCAGGACTCCACAAACACTTGTGCAGGAAACAGAATTGGAAAAGTGCAGTAACAAGTGTTTGTGGACACTTTTGGAAGGAATCAAAATTGGAAGAGTGCAACAAGTATTTTCCTTCCCCAGTGAGTTCTCTCTCCCCTGACAGGCAGGTATTTTCCCAGTTTGAATATTGTCTAAAACATTCACATCTGGTGGGATGAGTTCATCAGTTCTTACAAGTTGGAGAAAGAAAACCGATCTCCTTCTCAGGACATGAGCTATAATTGGGCCAATCATACCTGAAAGGAGACTACAGAGGTGAATTCTCACCGGTGGTCTCCATTCCATTTTCCAAGCACCTGACTCTCAGGGGTGGGGTGTAATTAGGCACTAATGAGGTAGGGATTTGAGAGAGAAAAACCCCAATCTGCGTTCCTGCCACCTCTGCTCAGAAATACAAAGGTCTAAGGAAGATTTCATCTGTGTCTGGGTGAGAACTTGGGAAAAGAGTGTTCCTAACGTATTGATTACAACATTTAGTTTTGTTTTTCATCAGGCTAAGCCAGAGATTTGTATAACCACACTGAGATTTGTCCCTATGGGAAAAAAATTAAAATTGGACAGCTCCCACTCCATCCCACTGATATGTTCCCTGACTTCTGAAATGCACGGAGAAAAGGTCATATTAACACTAGGGTCCATGCCAGGGTGCTCACTGCTTCACCCACCGTTTGCCAAGCTGCTTAAAACTACTGGCTTATCCAAGACACAGGGACCTTTTCTGTGCTGCACTAGAGTAGAGCATATATTTGAATATGAAAGAGACCGTTAAAAACTCAAAGACAACAGAATTAAATGAGGGGTAAAAAAGTTGTACGCTTTTGCCAGAACAAGTTAGTTTGGTATCCCCATTCTTGGGAGAGAGCCAGCCCCTCACTCGGGAATCTGTGCTCTACTTGGTTGCAAATATCCAGACTTGGACTATAGGGAGCTAAGCGGGGAGGCCCACCTAGAAGAGAACAAAACAAGAAGTTTGTTGGTAGTGTCTGACCGTCCCCCCACCCCGCTAGCCTCCCCATCTGTGCCACAACTTCACAAACCTCTGCTCTCAGAGGTGTCAACCACTCTTCCCACCCCCAAAGGATTTCAGAAAGCCTGAGTAGCATTAAATTTTGGCAGGCCCACAAACAGCATCTGAAAGGTTTAGACTGTGTGGCCAATAGGGTTTCAGGCTACCCTTTGAAAGCCTGGCACAGAACAGGGTATCCTTTCACTTGACCCTCCTTTGCTAACACAAGGCTGTTTGGCTGCATCCAGAACCCCATGGGGCAAGTGTTGAGGCCAAGAATAGTCTTCATTCTTCCCATGAAGCTTTCAAGGTCTTCTAAAGAACACAGGAAATTGTCAGCCCTTATTTTTTTCTACGGAAAATGGCTGACGCTAAACTTTGAACATTCTATGGATTAATCCCAAATTATGGGAACCAAGTTTGCCTAAAAAGCAGCAAAGCTTTCATTAAAGATGACTCTGATAAACTATCTCAGCATTACTTACAAAGACTGACGTATTTTATAACTCCAATTACTAATAACTTACTTCTTCTGACCAAAGTTACCTTATTTCCATGGAATTAACTGCAAAAGACTATCTCTGTGCACAAAGAAGCAAATCTAGAGACTTCTCATGGCACTGTGCACATTTCCTATAAATAAACCATCGCTAAAACTGAGGAGAAAGAATAGTTTGGTCTGTCATGACCCCAGCTGATCATCACATTCTTGAGGTCCAGACACCTTAATGTGTGCAGTCACAACGTAATCCTCACTCCAAAACAGCAAAAAAGGCAGGTGGCCTATTTTATAGCTGAGGAAACAAACATCCAGAAAAGTTACATGCCTAATTCACAGAGTTGGGGTCTAAACTGAGACAATTAGTGTGTCCAGTGCTTTCTGCTTCTCCAGGCTGCCTGGTGGCCAGCTGCCCCTATTAATCAGGGAGCATCTGCCCTGTGCCAACAACTCTGCAGATGATAATGCTTAAAAAATGTAGCCGTGTAGCAGATCAGGTGCCAGTAAGGCGTAAGATTTACGCACAGGCCCTGGTGTCACCAAGACCAGTTCACACTTTGATTCTGCCAGTTACCACCTGTCTATTAAATAAGTTACTAAACATTTAAACCCTATTTCCTCATCCGCAAAAGGATGAGAAAATGGAGAGTTTAAAATGTTTAGTAGCTTATTCAATTATTAGATGACGTATTGTTATCTTAATAACCTACCGAAGTATCTATTAGCTATTAAATGAAAACACACATACTACTTAGGTTACTGTGTGAAACGGGACAGTTATAGGAAGTGATTACAAAAGGGGCTGAGAAGATTCTGAATGAAGTACAAGGATTTACATTTGCAATCTTTCTTTTTATTAGAAAGGACTTCAATTTACTGCTGTGCCAGATTTTCCTTTCAAATCAAGTAGGACCCCACAGCAGTCTTCACTAGGACCTTCCCTGGCGATTCAACAGTAACTATTAACTATCCATAGACTACCTAGACCGATGGCCTCCAAAGTGGAGAGCAATAATTCACTGGAGCTTGGGAAGAGTGCTTACCTTTTTATTTCGCTCTTTCAAATTTTGCTTCATAATGTTCACATTAGTGCAGCAGTACATTTGACATACTTTTATTGATCAGTACATGTAATTATGGACACATGCTAAAAAATATTTTCATAAGGACACAACTTCAGGTTTGGAGACTGCGGGGAAGGTAAGTTTTTGAGGCAACATTTTGCTCCTGATGCCTTCGTGGCTGTCAAGCCATCTTTCCTTTTATTTCCCCCACCTACCGTATCTGACTTCTACTCCTAGATTAGTTTCTCCACGAGGATAAAACATTCAGATGTGGTGGGTCAGAATGTGCAGGTGGTGACACCGGCAAAAGAGTCAGAGAGGCACGGGCCTCTATCTCCTGAGCTTTTGACAGTACAGCCTGAGCTACACAGAAGCTGTCTACTTTATTAGCAACTTCACCACTTATCCACTAGGTGGCAGCAAAACTCTACCCACAAGGTGCTCAAGTGGTTCACTGGTATTATTAGTGTTTACTTGGTCAGCCCCACCTGATTAGCAGAAAGACTGGACACTTCAGTTACATAATGCCTCGGACAGTGCAGGACAGACGCTGCCATTTTGCCTTCTACAGGCTGGCCTTTCCTTAGGCCTACCTGAATTTTACGTGTATTGTGAATGATCCTTTCAGAAATCCAAAGGCCAAATAGCAAAAAGAGCCTTCTAATACACGTAAGCCTGCAGTCAACAATCAAAAGACCTAGTAAAGTTATATAGATCCTATATCAGATTCAGGTGAAACCCTGGGCATGCCATGGATAAAGACTTCTGAAAGTTTTCATTAGGGTGGTAGAATAATGAATTTATCTTATAAATTTATATAATACACAGAATTTTGAAATGTTTCACAGAAGCAGTAGTATGTCACCAGTTAGGCAGACAGTCTATATAAATTTTTTATCTTTGCATTCTCCAAATTCAGTAGGTTGTTCTTAACCTCCCTAAAACCAAACATTTTTGGCTAGAGGTGTTAACCCAATCTCTCAACACAAAAACTGAATAAAAACACCCAAACCACAATCTCTGCTATTGACATAATTAGTCCCCTGCTTAGGTCATTAATTTTTCAAAGTAGATAGGGTAAAACATTTTCAAAATAATAAACTGGGCTACACTAATTACACTTAAATTATCCACTATGTTAAAATCTGTATCATTTGACCTTGAGAAAACACCTAAGCTGAATTTAGACTCTGTTCTCAGCCTGTAATCCCAGAACTTTGGGAGGCTGAGGTGGGTGGATCACCTGGGTTTAGTAGTTCGAGATCAGCATGGGCAACATAATGAAACTCCATCTCTACAAAAAATACAAAAATTAGCCAGGCCTGGTGGTGCATGCCTGTAGTTCCAGCTACTCGGGGGCTGAGGCAGGAGGACTGCTCGAGCCCAGGGGATTGAGGCTGCAGTGAGTCATGTTTTGTGCTACTGCACTCCACCTGGGCAACAGAGCAAGACCCTGACTGGAAAAATAAAAATGTTCTCAGAAAAATAAGCATACAAATGAGAGACAGAAATGGATAGTGAGATATGGTATCTCTTAAATGAGAAAATCAGCACATACGCATTCTAAATGAGAATGTCATTATAGACGAGGCGAGTTCAAGCTGAAAAGTTTCTTCCCAAACACAGTCTACTCTGGCACATCAACTGTGGAATATTTAAGACCCCACACTCCATTACATCACAACATCATTTATTATGTGAATTTTTTACAATACAAACAAAAAATACAGAAATGCAATATATGAATACAGCTAAATGCAAAATGGTGACTTTTTTCTCTTCAAGAGGCCATGATTCCCATTTCTAGTAAAATAAAGAGACTGCATATAGGTAGAAACAGGTTGGTCATTAGCTTCACAATTTTGCCTAGAAATGATCTATAAATGCATTTTTCTCCCTGCTACTTACCATAAAGTGTAAAAAGGGAGTTAAAGGAAAGTTTCCTTGTTGGTTCCTACCATATGAAAGATGCTATATTCTATTTTAGCAGGGCCAATATATGGAAAATATCTAAATTAAATGTTTATTACAAAAATGAAGCAGTAATGAGATTCTGGCTAAAGAGGGCACTAAATGAGAATAATATATATTTAAAGAATCCAAAACAAACAAACAAAAAGAGGTTGTTATAAAAAAGCTCTAGGTGCACTGTAAGCATATAGGGTTTTTTTTCCATGTGTATTTTTAAACAATGGAAGTGTCAAAAAATAGGGTCAACTGTGTTAGACTAAATTACATTATTGTATATGCTGCACTGAATGGAACCTTTGTATTATAATTATCATAGAGAAGCATAGTTTGCATCATATTATGGCAATTCATCCTCACTGAAAACCTTCCAGAGTCCTTTTATTTTGGAATATCCTGTAAACAATCAAACCACCAGAACATGACTGTACAACAGTAAAATGTTCTCTTGCATTAAACTGAAGATATCTGTTTAATAAAAAAAGAAAAAGAAAATGTAGGAAAGGTACTTAGAGCTGTTACTTTCTAAGTACACAACACCCTAGACAATTCAAGGCTAATCTCCATCAAGAACAACAACAAAAAATAATAATTTTTGTCATGCTGTTAAATCCATCATTATGGATAAAACTGGTGCAAATTGGTCAAACGGATCCAACAAACACTGATGTCCAAGCTGGCATACTGGCAACTAATACGTAACTGGTGGCCAATAGAGAGTTTAAAAGATCTTCCCTTTCTTCTTGTTCTTTTCCAAGGTTCTAAAGGATTAAAGGAAAATAATCAAGATGAGTAACCATTTTATAAACATAGACAACATAACAATAGCTAATCCAATTACAACTATGCTGGATTTTCAGATGCTACTTTTTCATTTAAAAAGTCATAGAAGTTAGAAGTAAACAACAAAGACAGTGTTAATCTGTAATAGTATTTTCTTAGTCAATCAAATATTAGACAAAATTCCAGGAGAAGCAGTAAGAAATATGGCAAAACTCCCTTTTAATATACAAGAGCAATTCCTCCCAAATGAAACAGCACAAACTGAAAACCATCAACTGGCATCAAACAGGGTGTTCTTTTCCCACTGTCATTTGCATTCTGAAGTGCGACTGTTTTTACAAATCTATTTTCTTCTTCTTTGGGGAAAACGTTAATGGTAGGATAGTGTAGTAGAACAAATGTCTAATCTAAAAATGTGTGGTAGTGAGGGTAAATTATAGAATATAGGAATGCCACTTTTCAGTTTTAAAAGAAAAAAAGGTACAAATATTATTGAATTTTATACAAATTAAAAGTAACTGATTAGCTGTATTGGACATTAAATATCTAACATTTTGTCAAGAATTTTATCCTAAAAACATAACTCAATACAATTAAAACACACCCTTAAATATGTAATAAATTTGAAGCAATGTTCCCTCTGTGTGCCCAAAATTGAAAACAACCCTTATGGTCCAACAACTGGAGGGAGTAGATAAGAAATCCAATTATGGTGATTTAACTGGGAGAATGTTATAAAGTTGCTAAATCGGCCGGGCGTGGTGGCTCAAGCCTGTAATCCCAGCACTTTGGGAGGCCGAGGCGGGTGGATCACGAGGTCAACAGATCGAGACCATCCTGGTCAACATAGTGAAACCCCGTCTCTACTAAAAGATAAAAAAAATTAGCTGGGCCCGGTGGCGCGTGCCTGTAATCCCAGCTACTCGGGAGGCTGAGGCGGGAGAATTGCCTGAATGAACCCAGGAGGCGGAGGTTGCGGTGAGCCGAGATCACGCCATTGCACTCCAGCCTGGGTAACGAGAGCGAAACTCCGTCTCAAAAAAAAAAAAAAAAGTTGCTAAATCATAATTACTAAGTCATGGAAAATGCACTGAAAAATACTGCTATGATACACAGACTGTATCCATCCACATCAAAACATTTATCCATAAAAACCATTGTGTTTGGAACACATGAGAATGAGTGGTGACTTTTTAAGTGTTATTCTAATGTTTTTAATTAAGTAGGAAAACAGGTCTTTAAAACATTAATATACACATTTCTTAGTAAGCTGCTATTAGTTACCTTGAAGAGTTCTGTTGTTCTAAAATACGCTGTTGAGCTTCCCAGTTTGCTTTCTCATCCTCAAACTGACGACGTTTTTCCTCTAATTCTTTGTGCTGTGCTTCCAAATTCTTTTTCATTTGCTCATGGCGCCGCTGGAGCTAAATCATAGCACAATATATAAAACAAAACTAAGAAATCAGGAGCAGAAGTATGTTTCATCCAGACATCCTAACGATAAGAGTATGTATGAGCACTGAAAAGTCCGTTGTAAATTCAGAGTACTACCTGGAAAGCACTGTCAAGGACTCTTCCTACTTTAGGACCTGCCACCCAAAAGGCCAGTGACCTAAGACAATAATCTTGGGAAACGGGGAAAAAAAAGCAACGACCTTAACAGTGTGTAGTACTTTGTAATGGAAAATTAGGATCTTATTTCATTTTTCTTTAATCACAAGTATGCTGGAAGCTGGGCAGTGAAGACACCACTGTTTTCATTGTACAGATGAGGAAACAGTTGCAGAGTATAAGTGGCTTGCCCAAGATTGCTAGCCATAAAGTGGAAGAACCAGAACTTGAATAAGCCTCCTAATTCTAACTTTAGAAAGATGAGACAAAATGAAAAGCAAGAGGTAGTTTAGGATCCTACAAGCTCAAAGATACCAGTGAAGTACTCTGAATTCTTGTAAGCTGTGGTTCTCAGACACTGATCTTCATGCAAATCACCTGGGATGTCTGTTAAAAATATTGAATCCTGGACCTCACTCAGATGTACCGAATTAGAATATCTGGGTGTGAAGTGTCTGGAAATGTGGGTTTTCAACAAGTTACAGTGATTCTAATGAGGAGTATTCTAATACTCCGCTGAGTATTGATGCTGTAAAGAATGCTAACTGAGAGGTGGGAAACACTCGTGCAAAGTAACTGCAGAAACAAAGGGCTTTAAGTCCAAGAGATCATTAGATAAATAATTTCATTTAGGCACAAGTCAATCCATTTCTGAAAATAACTCAACAAATTTTAAAAATCAGATTAAATCCTACTATGCCAAAAACCCAAGAACTACTCAAAACCTTCAGTTGTCCGGGAATTATGTTCTGTTAAATATTTTACGACATTGGTGAGTTAACATCTTGAATTTGGATTATAATATAATTTTGCATACAATTTTTCTTTTCTGCAAGCCCAAAGTGACTTCAGATTTATTCCTATTGCAATTATTTCATGCAATTCCTACAAAACAAAATCACCTGAGACACATTTAAGCAAACATGAGTTAAATCTGAGATGAAATCTTTCTGATGACAGACAAGTTACTAAGAAAATGTCAGAAAGCAGGAACATAAGAAAACGTCTCTAGTTATTTTCTTTTAATGCAAGGGCATCGCATATACACAGTTCAGAACAGTAGTTACCTGTGGGAATAAGAGAGCCCTTGGGACAAGCACACAGGGTCTTCAAATGAGTTGATAATGTTCTATTTTTTAAAGCCAGGTGGTAGGGTTACAGTGTTCATCATTCTTTCACTTACATTTACGTTACATGTAAGTAATTATCTTTTGTGTTAATTGCATGTAGATAAAGGTATAGGTCACAATCTCATTCTTAAGAAACCTATGGGTCAGATGCCTTTCAAAGTTCAAAGTTTTTTCAGTTATTAAAAAGACAACATTGCTTAGAAAGGAGTATATACTGTATTTATAAAATACCTCCTGGGCTATCTGGGGCAATAAGGGAATCAAATACATTACTTTTTATTTTTTTTTCAGTAAAATATATAAATATTCACAATATGTTGGATTAAAACTTAGTTCATGTTAGGTTTTGCAGTTTTCAGAGATTTTTCCATTCTGAAGTTGTGATAAGCATAGTGACTTAAAAATTAACTGGGTTCAAATGCGGGCTAATTTATCCTTCTTTTCATAGGGGAGATGGGCAATAATGTCTACCTTGCAGGGCTGTGGTGTGCACTAGATGACATAATACATGAAAGATGCTTTGTGCTATGGCTGATGTACTGTGCTGCTAGGTATTAGCAGCTGTACCCCAAACAAATATCTCCAGCACAGTGGATTTAAGGAGAAACTGTATTAAACAAAGCTAAAAGAGTTTCTTTACCTATTTATGTATTTACATGTATCATGTTTACATAATATATATCATGTATCATATACATGATGATTTGCAAACTCATTACCACAGGGATGTTGGTAAATACACTCTGAATGTGGTTTCATAAAAGACAAAGAATCTAGAATGGGTATGCCTAATTCTGTAATGGCTTAGAGTATTAGTGGGAACTTGGCCCAGAGCTCTTCACAGGTCCTTTAAATGTTAACATTCCATCCTTCAAAGAGTAGTTCTTCAAAACTATCTTCACCCTTCACAGTAATCATGAAAATTCCCAAAGGTTCCTTGGGTACAGGTTCACAATTACTTGTTTATAATATTTACTCTTAGCAACAGGTCCTAAAATACATCAGCCTCAAATATAAGTTAAACTTTTAGATTCTCAATGGAATCTGAGTGTGGAGATAATGTAGTCGATTCTTGATTATTCCTGTTTTCCTCCCTTTGGATATAGATTTTCCAGATTGTATGTGAATTACTGAAGAGGCAGAGATTCAATGCATCTATTTAACAACAGGCTGAACTTAGTCTCCAAAATGTCACGTTAAGAACATTAATTATTCATTTATAATATAATAGCAACAGCTAAGACAGTAATTCTTGACTGGGGGTGTGTGTGCATATACATTTTGGTTTGCCCAATGATAGGGTGGCAGTGCCAGGGATGCTAGTCCTATAGTACTCAGCAGTCTCCAACCAGGAGGAATTATTCCATACCCCCGCTAAATAAAAACTCACAACAAATACAACAACAGTGAAAGATTTTAATAAGAAATTACAAGAGGGCCGGGCGCGGTGGTTCAAGCCTGTAATCCCAGCACTTTGGGAGGCTGAGGCGGGTGGATCACAAGGTCTAGAAATCGAGACCATCCTGGTCAACATGGTGAAATCCCGTCTCTACTAAAAATACAAAAAATTAGCTGGGCAGGGTGGCGTGTGCCTGTAATCCCAGCCACTCGGGAGGCTGAGGCAGGAGAATTGCCTGAACCCAGGAGGTGGAAGTTGCGGTGAGCCGAGGTTGCACCACTGCACTCCAGCCTGGGTAACAAGAGCAAAACTCCGTCTCAAAAAAAAAAAAAAAAATAAATTACAAGAAAAGCCCAGTAATGTAAGAGAAATTATGTGGCAGAATGAAAACATTTCCTTGAAATTATATAATACTTTCTTATGCCATGCATTGTTTAGTCAATGGATTAGAGTACTTTTGTTATGCTTTTAATCAAAAAGTTTCTGCATTTTATGCAGTACTTACAAAAGCAATAAAATCAACTATAAGAATATAACAGAAGAGATCTGAATCTCTTAATATACTTAGATACAAATATTGTATTAGTGAAGCCACATAAAACACAGGGATCCTTCTAAATTTTATCATTGACAATTGTTTTAAAAATATTTTACATTACTGTCATATATATATATATAAAATTTTGAGCAAGGTCTAGCTCTGTCACCCAGGCTGGGGTGCAGTGGCACAATCATGGCTTTCTACAGCCTCGATCTCTCAGGCTCAAGTGATCCTCCTGCCTCAAACTCCTAAGGAGCTGGGACCATATTCGCATGCCACGGTGCCCAGCTTTTTTTAAAATATTTTGTAGAGACTGGGTCTTGCCATGTTGCCCAGGCTGGTCTCAAACTCCTGGACTCAAGCAATCCTTCTGCTTTGGCCTCCCAAAATGCTGGGATTACGTATGTGAATTACCACACCTGGCCTTCATCTCACATATTTAAAAAGAACTTATTGTTTTATGGGTTTTGTTTATTTTTTGAGACAAAGTCTCCATCTGTCACCCAGGCTGGAGTGCCGTGACGTGATCTCAGCTCACTGCAACCTCTGCCTCCCAGGTTCAAGTGATTCTCCTGCCACAGCCTCCCAAGTAGCTGAGATTACAGGCACCCACCACCACACCCAGCTAATTTTTGTATTTTTAGTAGGGACGGGATTTCACCATATTGGCCAGACTGATCTCAAACTCCTGATCGCAAGTGACACCCGCCTCAGCCTCTTAAAGTGTTGGCATTACAGGCATGAGCCATCACACCCTGCCTATAATTTAATTATAACAAATTTATGTTGAGAAAACTTCATACTGAAATCATTGATTTATTTTGGGTTTACTCATAGTTTGATAGATGTTTGAGAATGGTAGAAAAAACTAACTGCTCTATGGATTCTTAAGTTTATCTTTTCCTCCACCTTTTCTTTCTTGCCACCTGTTGAAGGAAATGACTCCAAGGTCTTTTTGATTAATAGAAGCTAAATGTATAACTGAACATCTAGAAAGGTTTCAAGACAGTAGATATGTCTGCTGGGATGTTTTGTCATTACCCTGGCCCAATGTTGTATAACTAGGAATTACCTTGACACTACATTATAAATAAGGCCCAACCTGTTAACAAAAATATCACATTAACTAATTTTCTCCCCTTTAACTGTGTGTAATTTATCCAGGCATGTCTTTAGTTCAATAAAGGTTATTTCCCTCTTTTTTATTCATATACAATTAAGTCTAGGCCAATTATTATTATCCTAACACTGGTTTTTATGCATATATCCACCCTTGACGCTCATCTTTAGTGTTGTTATGCCACCGTTTGGAATGGCTTATGATTTTATTTTTCACAACTCAAACTTGTTCATTATAACTTTAATAGTCCATTAAGTTTTCTATTATGCTGTCCTATCTAATATTCTATGCCCAAGCACTTACATATTAAAGTATACATTATTTTATTATAAACACAGTGCTTCTTTCTCCATTTTGTTACGCTAGGGTATTAATTTTGAAAAAATATGTATAAAAAGGTTATAATATCTATAAATTTTATTGAAAACACTTTTTAAAAAGGGTTTTTAAAAACCTGTGTTTTAAAACACAATGTCTAATAGATGGAATGTTAGACTGATTACCTCAGCTTCAGAGTCCTTCAGTTTTTGAACTTTTTCTTTGACCTTCATCTCAAACACCTGCTCCATCTCCATCTCCATCTTCTTCATTTTAGCTACATGCTCCCTTCTTTCTTCTTCCATTTGTGCCAGAGGGCTCCTGTCATTAATATTAAAGGTAATCATTAGATGTCTGTGAATAAAAATTGTAATACAGAACTATGAAACCACTGATAAAAACAAATGAGATGCTATATATGTATGTATGCCATTAATATATTCATAACCTAGAACATCTTTCCATATTTCATATATAAAACTTGATTATAGAAAAAATCTAAAAAACAAAGATGTTCTCTAAACCTACTGCCTATCAAATTTAAGGATGATGACATAACAAATAAACTGTAGAAGGAAAATGGGAAAAAAATTTCCAAAATACATTTACAGAATAAAACATTAGAAGAAAATCATTTAATTTAGTTCTTTAAACAAAATTATAACATGAAAAACAGAAAATGACTAGTGAAGTTAACATGTAGAATATTTTTAGTTTTACAATCTCTTTTAAGACAGCTACTGACACCACAAAAATGGATGATATTATAACTAATTTTGGTAACGGAACCAACATGCTGGAAACAACTACTAGTCAATACCTAGAGCACTACTTAGGTACACAGAATATTTCTAGGCCCCTTACGATACCTTCAATGCTCTCGAAAATTCATTCCACTTAACTCAAAGATTTCACTGTCTTAAGTTTTAAAGATATTCAGTGATTTAAAACACACACACACTTTAGAGATAAGCAGGGGCAAATATTTTGTTAATAATTATTTTTCAATGTCAAAAAATAGATATAAGCATAGTTAAATACAAAAATTGTTCACTCTGTTGATGTTAAAGTTCATGGACTCAAATCTCTTTGTAAAACTGTGTTCAAAATTTTCACACTGAGATATATTTACAGGTGGGCTTTAAGTTAAGGCTAATACACTTACAGAGATAAAAAGGATGCCCAGAAGCAGAGAGATAAGTGGGCTCTTTGCTTTGAGAACCTCTGAAAATTATTCAGTACCCTGGGACAAATTAAATGAGGCAGGCCCCTCTTTGACTTTGTTAATAAAGTATACTTATTTTGCTTCCATAAAAATAGGCTTTGACCAATGAGGTATATGTTTTAAATGGGTAAATTTTATTGTTATACACTCATTTTAAAATAAGAATTAACTCATGGCTTAAAAACAAAAAAGACTTTGGATTTCAACCATAACTTTAAGGCTAGTCATTTGACACACACTCATTATGGTGACTGTTCTCCTTATCAGGCTAATATCATAGCAAATTTCTTTTCTATCAAGGAAGGAGGCAAGAATGCTAGACAGAAAATGTTAAAAACAAAAAGGACAGAAAACTGGCTACCAGTTTTTTTTTTGTTTGTTTGTTTTTAGATGGAGTCTTGCTCTTGTTGCCCAGGCTGGGTCAAGTGGCACAATCTCAGCTCACTGCAACCTCCACCTCCCTGATTCAAGTGATTCTCCTGCCTCGCCCTCCCAAGTAGCTGGGATAACAGGCGCCCTCCAGCACACCCAGCTAATTTTTGTATTTTTAGTAGAGACGGGGTTTCACTATGTTGGCCAGACTGGTCTTGAACTCCTGACCACGTGATCTGCCTGCTTCGGCCTCCCAAAGTGCTGGGATTACAGGCGTGAGCCATTGCGGCTGGCCTAGTTTTTCTTAACAAAAAGGAAGAACAAAGATGTGATGTAATGCTATGATTAAGATGATCTATTTTCACAATTGTGTAAATTCGAATGAAATGTTATTTAACTCAAGGATATTTCTTCACTAAAAGAAAACTTACTTCTACATACAAACCTGCCATATATTTTTCCAATTAACCAATGATTCGAAAGTTCTGAAAATGAAACTAACCAGACATATTAATTTAGAACAAGAACCTGCATTTTAAAAGTAGTCAGTTAAAATACATTTTCAAGTGTAAATATTTTTTTGTTAAAAGTTGATGCAATCCTTATAATATATTCTTCATATTAATGGCAAGTGTTTGTTTTTAATATAGATGCCTCTGATCTCTTGAACACACACAGTGTCAGCGACTGCCCCAAAATGGCATACCAAATGTGTGTTTGTGTTTGCCAGCATTCTTCCAGTGAAAGGGTCCAAAGCTTTTGTTAGATTTTCAAAGAGTCTATGCAATTCCCACTGTCCCCTAACACCCCAAAATCTTTTTTAGACTCTAGAAATCATCTAAAAATGATTTTTAATGGCTAACTTAACTGAATATGTGTATTTAAGCAACTTAAGATTATCCAACAATATAATTGTGAATGTAAATATAGTAAATCAGAATTCAGACAGAATTAAGTATCTATTCCTACTTCTATAACTCACCTATAAAATGTTTATACTTTATGCTTGGGAAAGAGCAGGTAATTTTGTCACCTAAATTATTATTTAAATAACTCTAGAGGGAAACTAAGAGACTGCAGAGAAGCATGTAATGATGTTTCAAAACCTTCTTTTAGGAAGGGCACAGTGGCTTGTCAAGCCTGTAATCCTGGCATTTTGGAAGACCAAGGCAGGCAGATCACAAGGTCAGGATTTCGAGAACAGTCTGGCCAACATGTGAAACCCTATCCCTACTAAAAATACAAAAACTAGCCAGGTGTGGTGGTGTAGGCCTGTAATCCTAGCTACTTGGGAGGCAGAGGCAGGAGAACTGCTTGAACCCAGGAGGCAAAAGTTGCAGTTAGCCAAGATTGCACCACTGCACTCAGCCTGGCGACCGGGTGAGACTCTGTCTCAAAAAAAAAAAAAGTTTAGCTTATATTCTAAAACCAAAGTGAGATTAGCACTTTGTGAAGCATACATTGCCAAAGATCACAACTAGACATTTTCAACAGGTTCACCTTCCATTCCAAAATTCTTGCGACTCTCAACCTCACTCCACTACCACTGTCAGAGGATACACTGCTATGGAGTGGCATGAGAGCAATACAAAAAACATTAAAGAAGCCTAAACTCACATCTGATTACTTCACTTAAACATCAGTCTTTCTTTTCAGTTATTCATGGATATGTACTATAAGGAAAAACACCGTACATCAGCTAAAGCACCTAAGCTGTTAATAATGATTTTTAAAGAAAAATTTAACAAAAATGTTTTTTGAAATTGCTAACATTTGCAAGACAATGTAGTACAACCAATAGCTAAAACTTCTAAGTGATTTCTTTTCACATTCAGAATGTGTTATTCAGTGAAGCAGTAACACATTTATCAAATCATATCAAGTATCTATTCCAATTACAGCCATTCTCCAGTTGGCTTAATCTTCTAAAATATTTATTTTCCTACTTATTATTAACATAAAAAAATATTATGCTAGCTACCTCCTGGGACAATTTGCTTTTTAGCAATGCAAACGTTTCTTTTTTTATTTGCATAGGCAAAGTATGGTCATGATTCCTCTTTTTAAGAGATATATTTCCAGTAGATTTCTACTTTTTATGTTTTCACCTGGGATATAGTTTAACTCATTATCCACACAGAATTTTGTATATGCAGAAAAAAAATTAATGCTATTGTAAAGTTTACTATTTTTCTCTGAATTACCTTACCTGCATCCAATAGCACTACTTTAAAAAGCCTTATATTTGAGATATGGGAATAAACAATTCCTTATGTCTACGACATAACAAATGTTTAAAAGGAAATACTGAATATATATTTAACAAAAAATACGTACTGGTAGTATTTCTTTTAACATACAAAATTATCAATAGCTTTGTGTATGTGTTTCTTTTAATTAGTTAAAAAGTTCATCATTAATGATAATGAGTTTAAAGTGAATTAGGATTTTATGAACAATATTCACTATGATGGATCCTTACATTTTTGTGCCAAAGTTGCTCAATAAACATTTTGCTAAAAAAAGATAAAAAGCTTTCCTTTTGTTCACAGATTGAAGCTTACTCAAACAGAATCTTGTATTTTAAATATTTAAGAAGGGACATTTTCTATTCCATTATAAGGAATGTTAAGCACTATGGAAAACAGTATAGCTACTTTGAGAACTTGTCTTTCTCAGTTATATAGTTGATCCTTCAGGATTATCCTCTAATGGTAGATGACACCTAGCTGCAAATGCACATCATTTAAAATGGTTTTGTAATACAGCTATGCACTACGTAATGACCTTTCAGTCAACAAAGGAATGCATATACGATGGTGGCACTTATGAACTGAAAAATTCCTATTGCCCAGTGGCATCTTGATGATCTTGACCCTGAGTAGGCCTAGGCTAATGTGTAAGTTTCTGTCTTCGTTCTCACACACACCAACAAAGTTTTAAGTGAAAAAAAGAACTTTTAAAATAGAAAAATCTTATAAAGATTATAAAGATAATATTTTGTATATCTGTACAGTTTTGTTACTACAAAAGAATCAAAAATCTTTAGATTATAAAATTAAAAGCTACAACAAAATAAGATTATTGAAGACAAATAAAAAAATAAATTTAGTATAGCCTAAGTGTATAGTGTTCATAAAGTCCACAGTAGTGTATAGTAATGTCCCAGGTCTTCATATTCACTCACCGCTCACTCACTGACTCATCCAGAGCAACTTCCAGTCCTGCAGGCTCCATTCACCAAGCGCCTTATACAGGTATACCATTTTTAATCTTTTATACTGTACTTTTACTGCACCTTTTCTATGTTTAGACACACAAATACCATTAGAACTGTCTCTAACAGGACAGTATAGTATAGTATAGTAACATGCTATATAGATTTGTAGCCTACAAGCAATAGCTAGACCACATAACCTAGATGTGTAGAAGGCTCTACACATTTCTCAGAATGTATCCCCATTGTTAAGTATGACGTAATTATGATCTTCAATAATGACAAAGTTTTAAAAAGCAGGGCACAGACATGGTTACCAGCTTCCTCACACATCTCTTTTCTCGATCCCAACATGAAATCACAACTTGAGATAAGCTCAATAGGGCAAAGCTACACAGTGAGTAGTTACTTACACCACTCTACCACCAAAAGAAGAAACCCAAACTCCAGCTAATTTACTCCTTGGAAAAGGAATACAGAAGGTAACCAAGAACAAATTCATCTAAGTACTCCTTTTGTTAAAGCCTGTCCTTTGTTTCCATGTCATCAAAATGGTTCACTCAAAAATGCTTCTACTATTAACAAACCTTAACAATATAAATTTATACCGTTGTGGATAGAGAACATTATCCAAATTTTCTACTGAGTAGCCAGTAGAAATTTAATGAAAATGAAACAATATGATTGTTGACTACAGAAATAATACCTTTTTTGGAGGAAAAAAATCTACTTACTTCGTCAGCTGCCCCTTATTCTTGTTGTTATCAACTCCATTGTAAGTCACAGCTGCCAGTTTTCTGCTTCTGTAGTTCTCATAGTGAACATTATTAGTAACATCTTTCAAGTCCTGCATGTGTGTTCTGTCATAAATAAACAGCAAAAGTTTGCTTCTATTAATAGCTGGGATAAAAAAGCCTAAAAGCTGTAATATAAATTCAAAATTTTACTAACACAAAAATTTCAGATTTAAAATGAACAAAAGACTATTGTTAAGGAAGGTGGCATTCACCTGTTTTCATTTACACTCAAAGTAGACCAATAAAAAATGAGCTAACTGAGATTCCAAATGAGATTTTAAGACCCATAAATCCCTCAAAGCAGTTTCTGAAGAATGACCGTTCTATGAAAGAGTATTCATCTTTATAGTACCTATTTAAATATCAGACAAAAGAGAGTGGATTAGCTACTACTGAAGCTCACAAAGTCTAATAGGATCTGCCTTTCTTTTAGCAATATTTCTAAGGTAATATGTGAGTCTTTAGTAATACATAATAATACATTTTGGATTACATATCAAATTGTTTTCAAACTAGGGAATTTTAGAGTAAATTTGTTTATTCAAACTAGTGAATGTGGTATTTTGGTTAAACAAATCTTTGCTTACAGCATTTCTATCATATATAAAAATATGAGAGCTGAATCTACAATACATGAGATGATGTCACCATGAACTAATTCAGGACGTTAAAGATGCCCTCGGCTGCTGTATGGGTATTATTTAGCAATGTAGTGTCTTTGGGTATACATGGGATGGCAATACTGCATTCGTCAGTCCTCCTCATCACCCATTCTGTATCAAACTTCCTGTATCTGCCACCATTCATCTTCACCACTTTACTAAAACTCCCTTCTGGGAGACAAACATAAGGTGTTTGTCTTATGTTTTTACCTTTTGTGTCCCATTGCAGATAGCAGGTAACATGAACTTTAACAGAATTGGTAACTCAAGATTGAAGCTGAGATATAATCAACACTTTTTGGAATAAATTATTGTTACCAGTTTCTCTAAAAGTGGAGAATGATAAGAACAAACACTTAAGGTTTATGTATTTATTTATTTATTTTTTGGATACAGGGTCTTGCTCTGTCAGCCAGGCCAGATGAAGTGTGGTGGTATGATCTCGGCTCACTACAACCTCTGCCTTTCAGGCTCAAACCATCCTCCTGCCTCAGCCTCCTGAGTAGCTTCGACTACAGGCAGGCATGCACCACCATGCCCAACTATTTTTTCTATTTTTAGTAGAGACAAGGTTTCGCCACGTTGCCCAGGCCAGTCTTGAACTCCTGAGCTCAAGCAATCCTCCCACCTCAGCCTCCAAACTGCTGGGATTACAGGTGTGAGCCACTGCACCCGGTCTAATTTTAATTATCATATATTACATTCATAACTGCATCACTGAAACATCATTAAAGGTCCTAAGGAAGAATACTTACATCAAGTGCTCGCATGAATATGTAAAATCAAAGTAAGGTGAATTTACTAATTGTTAAGCTATTTTTGTGTCACCTAACATTTTAAATAATTAGTGATTTTAGTGAAAGGGAAAATCATTTAAGTCTTCTATATTACTACATAATTCTGATTTTTTTCAGGTTATAAAAGTCTTTATTTCCATTGAATTAAATATGCTTTATCCTTTTATGATTCAACCCACTCCTCCATTCTCAAAATAATTTGGTAATTAGCAATACAGCTTTCCTCAGTTTCAGGAATTTGTCTCTTCCATTTCCCATTGCTGATACCATAACTCTTTGTTCTCCTTTTGTTTTCTTTCCCTATTTTAATTCTCAAACACCCATCCCCACACCTGAAAATATTTGTATAGTTTTCCTCCTTTCCATTGACTTGGTTTGCCTTGGAGTAAATCAGTTCTCTTAATTAGCAAACACTTCTTTGAACTTGCCTCTTTCGTAGAAGCAATCACTATTCCTAACTTTGACCTGCAAGATTTCAATTACTTGGGATTTATAGACATCTGCAATACTGGTATTGTATTTCCTTCAAGTATTTATTAAATATCCACTAGGTGCCTTTGTCTTAAAGACATGAGTTAAATTAAATATACATCTTTTTAATAATACACAGTTAATAATATATAACTTTGGAATTTTTAGGCATAAAAGTCTTACTGCTCTGATGTATTAAATCTTCCTGCAGGCATGGTCAATTTGCTCTGTAATGCTTATACTAGGGAGGCCCCTCACTAGCTGCCAGGCAGTGAACCTTCAAATATTCAAATTAGCCTCTTGGCCACGGGCACAGTGGCTTATGCCTGTAATCCCAACACTGTGGGAGGCTGAGGCAGGTGGCTCACTTGAGAAGTCAGGGGTTTGAGACCAGACTGGCCAACATGGGGAAACCCTGTCTCTACTAAAAATACAATTAGCCAGGTGTTGCGGCACACACTTGTAATCCTAGCAACTCTGGAGGCTGAGGCAGGGGAATTGCTTGAACCTGCGAGGCGGAAGTTGCAGTGAGCCAAAGATTGTGCCACTGCACTCCATCCTGGGCAACAGAGTGAGACTCAATCTCAACAAAGTAGCCTCTGGCTCAGTAATTAGCTTTCCCCTCTACAGTGTTTCAGGTATGCAGGCAATTATTGCTTGTATACTTTTAAAATACAAAAGAAAAAGTTATAGAATGCCACAGTGTCAAACACTGGGCAAGTACCAGAAAATTTAAAAACAAGAGGAATGCAATGGTAATTAATATTTATTAAACATTCTCTACCTATATACTGTCTTGGCAAATTAACATTATTTTTCTTCTGAAGTCACACCTTAGGAATGGAAGAGAAAGGAAACAGTTTATAATAGAGCCTGAAGTGTTGTATTCTCAAAACCCAGAGGATGACCTCCTGCATTTGCTCTTCTCCCACTAAGTGAGGCCTGGCAACCCCAACTGCTGAATTAACCCTATCATGTAGTTCCTACCAAAAACACCTGCTCCTTTGAAAAAAAAATCAATTACATGCCAATTTCTTTAATTTCAAAATTCACTCTCATCTATATATTGTATTTCTTGAGGCAGCAGTCTGACACTCTTAAATTCTCCCCCTCACTTCTCACTTGTGAGAATGACATTCTTGTTATTCCATGATTTCCAATTATTATCCATATTTATGTTACTACCTTTCTTTACCCAGCTAAAGAGATACTTATGTTTTGGGAAAGTGTATAGAGGTATGAAAACGAATAGCTATCAACTTAAGACAGACATCTAAAACTAGAGGTTACAAAGGTTGTGGTTGTGGTAAAGGCATAGAGAAACAAGAGACAGAAGTGGGAAAAGCGGAGTGAGGCAGAGAGGAAAGAACGTGTCTCAACGTGAAAAGAGAGGATCATTTTGGTGCCCTTTCTTTTCCTTACCTACTAATGTCTCTAGTCCTATTATACTTTTTTGCTTCATGATTTCCTCTCTGATGCTGCTTTTCTAATTCAAGTCCTGGTCCTCTAATCAGGATGGCCTCAGTGTCCTGCTCCCATAGGCTTTCCTTCTCTTTCAGCAGGTGTGCAAGACACAATTTAGGAATTTTTTTTCTCACCTGGTAGGAAAATTAGTTTTGTTCGCTATGTTTCATTACATAAAAAATGCCCTATTCACCAGCTACCAGGCTGTGCACCTTTTAACATTCAAATTCTACCTTTTGACTCAAAACTAGGCTTCCCTTATATAGTTTTCCTAAGGTTTTCACATTAAAAACAAGAGCCTCTTCTATTTCACTTTCCATAGTTATTTCAGTATTAAACCTCAACACAAAGTATAATGATAAAGTGACGAATTTTCCTATATATCCCTAGACTCACAAATTATTTTGTCACTTTTCCTCACAGCTTCAAAATATTAGAGAAAAAATCTAAGTTGTCTACATGTAGTGCTTACTTTATTCTAGAATGAAGATATAAATTTAAATTAACTACATTTATAAAGACAAAAAGTAAATCTGTCCAACTCTTAACGTATTTAGGGAAAGAAAAACTTATGCTATTTCCGTCATCGCTTGCACTTACCTTATCAACATATTTCTTAAAATTGTAAAATCACAATGTTCACCATTTTCAACTGTAAGAAAAAAATAGACCGCATATATTATAGTTCACTAAACCTAGTCTTCTCAAAAAATATTTCACAGGAACTTAGGGGGTAAAAACAAGGAGGGAAAATGAAAAACAGCTTAGATCAATTTTTTTTTGATATTTAACACTAACATACTACCAATGTAAGGGCATGACAGAGAAGTGTACTATATTATTGCCTTATTGTACTTTCATCCTCAGAAATAGATATGTAAACCTAACAACATGCGTTCTCCAGAAAAAATGTTGAAATTTTGAAAGGGGAAATCATGTATTTTCTCATTATTGGTAGAAAATATATTCATTCTATAGTACATTTAAAAAATTCAATGGTGTGAGTGAAGGGAGAATCACTTTAGAAAAAATCTTAAGGTAACCAAAATGAAAAAGGGAGCCAAGAACTTTAAGGTTCTTTGTTTTTATGTAAAAGAATGTATCACAAATAGGAATATTACTTGGGAGTAGAGATGTAAATCAATTTCTCCAGTGCATATTTTTAAGGGGTATGTAAGTTCTAAACCCTCAGCTCAGCAATTGAAGGTTGTCTGGGAATGACAGAGCTGGGAACAAGTTACAGCAGTCACTGGTGGGAAAACTGTCGACAAGAATAGTAACTTGAAACAATATCCTAAAAATTAAAGAATTGTTCACAATAAACCAGGGGCAGTAGTGTGTGCCTACAGTGATGTGATGTGGGAGGAGCATGATATGGGAGGATCACTTGAGCTCAGGGGTTTGAGGCCAGCTTGGGCAACATAGCAAGACCTTGTCTCTTTAAAAAAAAAAAGTTCAAAAATAATAGCAACAAACAGATAAAACAATCATGTCTCAATTTTGGTTTTGGCTTACTATAATACAGAAGATTAAATATCAGATTAAATCAATACAATAAAGCTACTGCCAAGAGGATTTCTGAGGTTTGGTGTTATAACTAAGATTTTATTGGAATTTAAAACTCCTTACTTAACCCTTAATAATTTAAGATAGCAGATTTAAAAACAAAACAAAAAACTCCTTACAAAACTAGTAAAGAGGAACTTTTACTAATGGAAGTTTTTTACTCTAAATATACAGTGTCAAAAAGGGCAACTTTTGCATTGAGGAAAGCAGACTGAATGTTTTAACTAGGTGTATACATTTTTCAATCATTCTTGAAGGTCCATGACCCCCGTCTGACGTTCCGATAAAAATGACTGGCCTTTTCTCCAAAATGTTTGATTCCAGAAGGTTCATTAGATCTCCTGGGAGCAAACTTTGGGCCCCAGTAAAGAACTCCTGAATTTTAAGTTATGTTTTCTTTTTTTTTTTGAGATGGAGTTTTGCTCTGTCGCCCAGGCTAGAGTGCAGTGGTGCAATCTTGGCTCACGCAACCTCCCCCTTCTGGGTTCAATCAATTCTACTCCTCAGCCTCCCAAGTAGCTGGAATTACAGGTGCCACCACCATCCCTGGCTAATTTTTTTATTTTTAGTAGAGATGGGGTTTCACCATCTTGGCCAGGCTGATCTCGAACTCCTGAGCTCGTGATCTACCCAACTCAGCCTCCTAAAGTGCTAGGATTACAGGCGTGAGCCACCATGTCTGGCCAAGTATGTTTTCAAATAAGGAAACAGAAATAGACTTAATGATGAGGCGGGATGTCAGCCAGGGTGGCGCAAGTTGAGTATCTCTTATTTGAAATGCTTGGGACCAAAATCGTTTTGGATTTGTTTTGGAATTTTGGAATATCTGTGTTATACTTACCAGTTGAACATTCTTAATCCGAAAATCCAAAATTCAAAATGCTCCAGTGAGCACTTCCTTTAAGCAGCATGTCAGTGCTCAAAACGTTTTAGATTTTGGAACAAGTCCATTCTGGATTTTCTCTTTAAGAATGTTCAACCTATATTACAACTTTAGGACTTAACACATAAAGTCTTGCTTGACTTAGTAGGATACAGGTTCAAAAAATATGAATGTACTTAAGAGGAAAATGAGACTCCAAGAACTTGAAATCAGTACTATCCTTGAAAATCTCGAATATATTAATGCAGTATGCATACTGTACTACTTACTATAAATAAAAATTTTTAATCACAGTTTTGAAATCTTATTGAAAGTCATTCACTGAAGAAAACCTTACCTTCAGCCACACCCCAAGGATACTGCCTTCCTCTGACCCTTTTGCCATTAACTTCAATGATAGTATTACTACCTACCACAGCAAGAGGTAAACGGTCCTATAAAACAAAGTATTCTTGTTCAAATACAGCTCTGTAGTCCTCACAAATTCAAGAATAAAAAAAGTTACATTACTCAACAGATTAGCAAAAAAAAAAAATTACTTTGATGGTTTCTGCATTAATTTTTCTAGGCCATTTAACAAATATTTAGTAAATTGCCATCACATGGTATTACCACCAAGGTAAACAATAAATAAAATTTTCTGTTTACAGTTAAGAATATTCAAGCATACACTGGTCAAATTACTTACTAAAAATCAATATAAAAAGTTTTCCCATACTTGGGAGAAAAAAAGAAAAAATATATATTGGCATTTGGGGAAAAAAAAGGAGGCTAGTGACTAGCCTGCCTACCTGATCACAAACCAACTCTAACAGTACCTAAAGCAGAGAATGGTATATTTGCTAAGCTCTAACTTTGGAACTTCAAATCCAAGTGACTGGATTTGTATTCATCCATATATAAGGTTTTGTAATTCTGTGGCTCATGGAAATATCTAAGTAGCTATTTTATAAAACTGCAGAAATTCTTCATTGGCAAGGTATAAGTATTTCATTATTCCAAGATACGTACCTACATAATGCCATTATTATTCAGTATACCATTTTTAGATGCAAAGTACTTAGAAAACCATGATACATTAAAATACAGAAAATTATGCTGATGTGAATTTTTAGTTGGTTATTTTTAACTGAAACATAACTGTACATATTCATGGGGTGTACAGTATGATATTCTGATACCTATATATAAATATGTAATGATCAAATTAGAGTAATTAGCATATTTACCAACCCAAACTTATTTTTCTGTATTGGGAATATTCATAATCCTCTCTTCTAGCTATTGGAAAATATAGACTAAATTACTGGAACTACAGCCACCCTACAATGCTACAGAATGCTACAACTTATTCCTTTTATCTAGCTGTAATTTTAGTTGGCTTTTATAAAGACAAAATAAATACATCTTTGGTGATTAAAACTTACAATCAATTCTCTCCTTTCTCATCACTTGTTTTTTTAAGCGGGGGGGAAAAATTACATAATATAAAAGCCAGTTAATTAAAAACAATTTGAAATAAGGATTGTGTTGCCTTGGTAGTTTATACAATTTCATCTTTCCTGTGCATGTCGTAGTGTTTTTAAGGCCCCAAATTACTTTAGTGTATTTATAGGGATTTACCTACCTTTATCTTTTTAACAAGTTTATTTTCTTCTTCATCATCTGTTTCTGGAAATTCATATATTTTAATTTTATGTTCTTGGATTTCTTTCATTATCTAAAAATAGAAGAATTAGTCAGCAAAAGAGCACCATACATAATCAGTACATTAGTCTCATGTTTATTACATGCTTCTTAGATTCCTATATGGGTCCCTGGTTCCAGATTCTTTACTGATTCTTAATGATACAAAGTTGTAATGTAAAATCAAAGTACTATGCTGGTCTTTTTTCTTTTTTTAACCGTAAAGCTGATATATAAACACCAAATCCAATTACTTCAGAAGTGTTACAGTTATACCAAATGAGTTTCAAAAAAGATGTAAAACTCCAGAAAGGGGTTTCTCTTACTGATTTCCACAACAATGACTTCAGGCCATTTATTTACAGTGACTAAGATTCCTCCTTTAGATATACGTTCCCATTTAATTTAATAAACAGGGCTAAAAATTTTTAGTAGAATCTGGCAAAAGTAAAGTAAAACTAAGGTCAGCACTGGCCCCTGCGCATTCATCAGAAAAATCCTTAGATGTTAATATGCATACACACAAACTGAGGAGCAGCAGGTATAAGATTAGGGAAGGACATAGGGAGAAAACACACCCTAGAAATTACGAAGCTCAAGAATTAATAAGGAGAATGCAGAAAACTAAACAACTTATTAATAACATCAGAAATGACCTAGTTCAAATGAAAGTATCATGTCCAAAATCACTCCAAATTTGAAACAGAATATAGACATCCAAATAATTTTCAACTACCTATCCTTATTTGAACCCATAATAAACCAATGGCTAATATAGCTAAAACTAGCTTCCCTGCCTATACTTATATTTTGGTGCAACTTTCATGGCAGTTATAAAAGGACCCTGAACAAATTGTGTTACATGGTTATTACATTAGACAGAGACAAAAAGAAGCAAAAAAAATTGTCACTGAAAAAAAAATAGGACCACACATCTTTTACAATTAGGGTATGTACATACCACACACCACACACACACACACACGTATCTGTATGTGTATATATAATTTTTTATACAAATACATGATCAGGAGGAAAACAAATAATAGTAGCTAGCTCTCAAAGCAGTGGTTTTAGTCAGAGGTTTTACATTAAAATGTCCTGAGTACAACCACTAGAATATGACCAGTTTGAAAGAGGCCACTTCATATTAATCTTGTTTAAGTTTTAAGTAAAAATCCGAATTGAGATACAGAATAAAAGAAATGTATTTTATGAAAGTATTTGAAACTTTAAAATAGCACATTACATTATATTTATTGCTAAAATAGCAATAAAAACAGGAATGGGAAACTATAAAACAGAAAAATACTAGATACAGGAAAAAGAATGTACTGAAACATCCTGAAAATTTGTATGAATTTAGCACGACTTCAAAGAAAATCTTAACAGGCTTTTTATAACAGGTTTCAAGGTATTCTGAAATTCAAATTGAAAAAGGTGAAAAAATAAAATATTTTGTTACAAACAGGACTATATGGAAAATAGAGATAATTATAATCTGTTTTTAAGTATTATACAAAGTTGCTGTGGTTTAAACAATATACCACTGGCCGAATATAAAGACTTCTGGAATAGAAAAAGGGTCCAAAATTGACCCTACATTTCATAAAATGTCATAACTAACCAAACACAATTAAATTAGAAGTATGTGTGACTGTGTAACTCAATATTATTGAGACAACTAGACTTGAGTCTAGAAAAACAGTTTAGTGGTCTTCCAGCTAGTTCAGTCATACAGCATGAGACTTTTAGGGTCATGGGTTTGAAAACTAAAATATAAATATCCCATAAAGTACACTGAAAACAAAATTAGGATATAAGCAGCAAAAGAGGAAACAGAAAAAATATGGTGAAAATGAGAGAGAACTAAATACCCGGAATAAAAAGAACTCATATCAAAAAATATGGGCAATACCAAGTACTACTGGTCAAAAAGACAAACGACTTGAACAGACGTTCACAAAAATGGGAAAAGAAAAAACTTTGTTTTTAAAATGTTCAGGCTTTCTGGAAAATAAAATGAAAAGAAATGACTAGGTACCACTTCATTCCAAAAAAGTTTTCAAGATTAAAAAAAAACAATGCTGGCAAAGTCATAGTGAAACAGATGTACACTTTATAAAATGAATTTGTTTTATCAGGAAAGCACCATGACAAAGTAGGGAGTGGGGAGTTAAAGACCCATAAAAACAATCAGAGCCTTTGAAAGAATAATCCTCTTCCTGGGAATTCATTCTAAGAACATAATTCCAAAGAGTATGGGGAGAAATTGTTTGTGTGGAGGTGTTATTAAATAACACTTAAAACAGCCATATTTTAAAAACTGGCAAAGGATAAGGATACTATGATAATGGGTAAGAGCTCTAAGGGAAAAAGTAAGGCAGAAGATTCAAGAGTTATTTTTAATACAGTATACATGACAATATGGTAAAAATGAATGGATTGCAACACATTATATTAAAAATAGTAAAAACTGCAAATTATGAGAAGGGTATAAGAAACCTGCATGAACACATCCTGCTCACCTGTTTTTTAAACTGTTGGCATTCCTCTGGTGTGAGTGTGTCTGCTTTGGCAATAAGTGGGATGATATTCACTTTTTCGTGCAAACGCTTCATAAACTCAATATCCAATGGTTTAAGTCTGAAATACACAGTATTTAATATGACTGAATTGATCAGTTTGGAAGAACAGATTCTTCACATCCCCAATACTAAATTAAATACAACGTAACTACTTTACTTACTTATCAGAAACACTCTGAAGATGTATTGGGCCAGCAAAAGTTAGGTAGAACAGGACTTCAAGAAGCATTGGAGTGGCTAAGGCTTTGACTCCTGCCCTTGAACCCTGGTCACGGGATTTTGGCCCTAAAGAGGAATTGGAAAAACCAGAGAGGCTCCTAATAGAATTTCCTAGAATTATCTCTATATTTATTACTTAAAGTTTTTAAATTTTATTATTTATTTATATTCTGTTGCCCCAGCTGGAATGCAGTGGTGTAATCTCAGCTCACTGCAACCCACCCCCTAGGCTCAGAAGATTCTCCCACCTTAGCCTCCTGAGTAGCTGGGACTATAGGTACACACAACCAGGCCTGCTTAATTGTTGTATTTTTTGTAGCTAGGTTCCCCAGTCTGGAATTTTTTAAAAATGAAAAAATGGTAGTCCTCCTTCACCTCCACATTCAGTTCTTGCTACCAACTCTCTTTCTCCAACAAGATGCTCACAAGAGAATCTTCAACACCCCTTTTATTGGTTACAGTCTGGCTGCTGCCTCCAGTTTGCCTCTATACTTACTTTCAAGGAGGTGACTGACTAAATACTTCCACCGTAACACTTACCATTACTTATTCTCTCACAAGCTCTTCTTCCTTAAGATATTTTTCAAGACTCCCTTAGTAAGCTAGTCCCTTAAGAGGAACATTCTTTAAATTCCTTACCAGGCCTTCTCTTCTTACTCTGCATTCAGTACAATTATCATGACTACAATAGATTTCAATTATCTTCAATTGGTCAAGTGATTCCCAAATATTGATACACAGCCCAGACCTCACTGTTAAGTTCTAGATTTGTGTTTACCCAGTGGATATGTTACCAAGGTGTTCCATGGGCGCCTTTAAATCAAAAGCTCATCTGAACTCCCATTTTCCCTCTTCTATGCTTCCTATCTCAGTGAATGGCACTACAATCTACCCCATTACTCAACTGAAACCTAGGATTCCTCCCCTCTCTAGTCCTCTTCATATATATGTATATATATGTATGTATGTGTGTATGTATATATGTGTATGTGTGTGTATATATATATATGTGTGTGTGTGTGTATATATATATATGTATGTGAGTAGATGTGTGTGTGTATGTATGTATATCTCCATTTCCCTTACTTTAGGCCACCAAGACCTTTGGAATGAATAACTATAATACAAACCATCCATACTGAAGTCAGAGTGGTCTTTCTAAATCCAAATCTTCCTGAGTTATACCCTGAACAAAAATTTTATTGAAGGCCAGATTCCTTAACTAGTATGGCCTACAAGGCTTGTGAAGACATAGATTCTCTAGCTGACCTCATCTCTTAGCATTCCTGGCCTTTCTTTTGCCTCCTACTTCCAATGTGCCATTTTGAACTTCTTACAATTCCTTGAAAGCACCATACTTCGACATGTGGCCACAGGCTACTTACTACTTTGGCTGGAACACCCTCCATTCTCATCCTCTTTCTCCTTAGCCTGGCTAATTCCTATTCATCCTTTAGGGCACTGGCTCACAATCCAATTTCCACTGGGAATCGATTGTTCTCTAACCTAAGACGGCATATTTCGATGTGGTCACAACACTTAATGTGCTATACAGTAATTGCCTGCCTGCAATACAGATGGTTCCACTTAACAATTTTTCAACTTTTTGATGGTGTGCAAGCAATACACATTGAATAGAAACCGTACAACCATTCTGTTTTTCACTTTCTGTACAGTATGTAATAAATTACATGAGATATGCAATATATTATTACAAAATAGGCTTTATGTTAGATGATTTTATTTGCCCAACTGTAGGCTAAGCTATGATGTTTAGTTGGCAAGGTGTATTAAACGTATCTTCAACTTAGGATGGGATTATGTAACCCTCTCCCAAGTGTAACCCTGTCCTCTATTTGCTTCTCCCATCTTCTCACTGAAATACATTCTACGGTGAGGGCCTTATCTCATTCATCTGTATCCTCAGCACTAGCATGGTATCTAGCACTTGAGAGGGTACCCAAATATTGGTCGACAAAAAAAAAGGTAAGCTGCAGTGATTTTCCTTATGCTGTTTAGTAATTCCAAAGGAAAACCAAAGTCCTCAAACCTAGACTATACTGTGGACTAAAATTTAATGTTTTACAAGAATAAATGAAGATACCAGAAATATTTTGCAAAGGACTACCTTCTAAAGTGGTATTCCTGAACTTTTATAAAAACATGAGAAAAATGAAATAAAGGTCTCATTCTGTTATTTATTTTATTGACTAACTGAATTGACATTTAAAATAAAGAGAAACAACATATTAAAATTGGGGGGATGAGGACCCTGAGACTAATAAGATAGCTCTTTTTACTAACAAAGATTACTGTATATACCTCACTGTGTGGTGCAGCTGACAGGCAGAAAGACAGAGATGGTGAGGGGGAGAAAGCAAACATGGAGAATTAAGATAGCTGCCTCCTATTCTACTTCTCCTTGTCTTAAATCCCTTGAAATTTGACACTGGCATTCAGAGAATAGGGAGCACAATGAAAAAGAGAGTTTGGATGGAATAAGTGTTCATATTATCTGTAAACTGTGTTCTTGCCTCACTAGTGTTAACTTAAAGAACCTATCCATTTTTATTTATTTACTTTTTTGACAGGGTCTTGCTCTGTCACCCACGCTGGAGTGCAGTGGTGTAGTCATAGCTCACCATAGCCTCCAGTCCTTCCACTTCAACTCCAGAGTAGCCAGGTCTACAGGAGTGCACCCCCATGACCAACTAATTTTCTTTCTTTTTTTTTTTTTTTTTTTGAGAGGGAGTTTTGCTCTTGTTGCCCAGTCTGGAGTGCAGTGGCACAATGTCAGCTCACTGCAACCTCCACCTCCTGGGTTCAAGCGATTCTGCTGTCTCAGCCTCCAGAGTAGCTGGGATTACAGGCACGTGCCACCAACACCCGGCTAATTTTTGTATTTTTAGTAGAGATGGGGTTTCACCACGTTGGCAAGGCTGGTTTCGAACTCCTGACCTCAGGTGATCCACCCACCTAAGCCTCCTGAAGTGCTAGGATTACAGGCGTGGGCCACTGTGCCCGACCCCAGCTAATTTTTTTTTTTTTTTGTAGAGACAGGGTCTTACTATATTGCCTAGTCTGCAGCCTCAAGCAATCCTCCTGCTTCGGTCCCCAAAGCGTTGAGATTACCTGTGTAAGCCACTGCATCTGGCCTGAACCTATCTATCTTTGAAAATTAATTTAAGTTTTGCTTCTTTTCATTAATCATTATATAAAGCACTAAATATAAATGCCATGAAATATTCAATCTCAAAGTTCTAAATTGTTATAGTTTTTCAATTTATACTCGTGACAAATTTCAATTGCTATTGCCTTATTAAGCTGTTATTTCAGATACATGCTTGCTTATTAATCCAGTGACAAAAAAGCAGAGTTCGGTTCATCTAAAATTTTAATAAATCCTAAGGGCATTTCATATAAAGTATTAAAATCCAAATAACAAGATTGTATATTTAAATACAAAACAATACTTGCTGAATATTTATTATAATATCCCAACTTTTAAAAAGAAAGATATTTAAAAATAAACATGACAAAAAAGAAAAACAAAAAAGGAAAAAAATAATAAACATGAAAAGGAAATTGGGGAAGTCAACTTCTTAAATATGACCAAAACGGTCACAGAACATTTAAGTCAGTTTAAAAATTAAACTTTAAAAAAAAAGGTAGACCTGGCAAAAATCCCATTAAATTTCAGAAGCCTACAAAACGTCAGCAACAGAAAACATTTAGTTCATATGCATATTACATTCTGGTTGAATATTTTCCACTGTCCATTTAGTTTTATATTGGGTTGTCTTTTCATCAACAAATTACTTTTTAAACCTTGTTTTTAAGCAACAGAAAATCCTTTATCATTTCTAGAAGATAAACCCATACTAGAGAGACTAACCGCTAAGTCTACAAGCTATAAACAACTACAGGGCAAATATGTATGTATGTATGTATGTATGTATGTACTTCTAAAATCAAAAAAATCCTAAAACTCGCTGAATAACACCAATTTCTCTAAAAGTGGTAATCAGTACTAGAAGGATAAAACGCCATTTTAAAATTCATGTTCTAAGTCAGTTTTTAATTTTAATAACAATTACAAAATAATGAACAATGCACATGAAGCAATAATAGCTGAAATCATAAATCAGCCATGTATGCAGTTCATACTTCAAAGAGGGAGGAAGGAGGCACTGAAAAGTACACTGTTGGACCAATTTATAATGACTCTAAAAAGGAAACGTAGGGACTACCCAGAGAAGATGGAAAGGCTCTGATTCATTTATTAGACTGCATGAAATCTTAGTCTATAGTGTGTAGGGTAGGGTATCTGGAACTCTATACATAAAATTCAGTGTCATATTCTTTCACTTAATCTACATCACATACCAAGGGGCAAAACTTTGGTCCATTTCTAAACGTAGTTAAGGTGAGAAACTGTTCAAAGGTACATTTTAATATGTAAGAAACAGCAATTTTAAACATCTTACCCCTTCTGACAAGAAATGGCACAAAGCCATTACACATCATTTGCATAATATAAAATTTTTTTCTTTTAAAAAAACCTCTTGGCCAGGCATGGTGGCTAACGCCTGTAATCCCAGCATTTTGGGAGGCAGAGGTGGGCAGATTACCTGAGGTTGGGAGTTCAAGACCAGCCTGACCAACATGGAGAAACCCTGGCTCTACTAAAAATACAAAATTAAGTGGGTGCAGTGGCACATGCCTGTAATCCCAGCTACTTGGGAGGCTGAGGCAGGAGAATTGCTTGAACCCATGAGCGTGAGGTTGCAGAAAGCCAAGATGGTGCCATTGCACTCCAGCCTGGGCAACAAAAGTAAAACTCCAACTCAAAAAAAAAACCTCTCATTTCCCATTACATTTAAGAAATAAAATTTTCCCCAAGGGGATGGGAGGAATGTGATTTCATGAGAATTACTAAACTTGGAGAGGATCCAGAAGATCTAAAATAATAAAATTGGTTATAAGCTGACAAATTTTATTGACTTAACTATAGATTAAGATTTTACTCTGCTGGCTTTCAGGAGAAGACCCTAACAAGTTAATGACTTAAAAATATAAATTCAAGAAGCTACACAAATACTCATAAATGGTTAGACAGTGTGTTGTATTTTTAAGATTACTTTTTTTGAGCCTTTTAAGTCAAAGAGCCAGTTTAGTCATTTAAATATACAGACTTCTGAGAACACTGTAGAAGAATATTAGACATAAAAGAAGAAACATTTTTACCCCACTCCAATCTGACAGTGTAAAATATAAATATATAATTAAGGCTCCCTTCTATATCTAGAGTGATAAAGAGCACTGGCCTATCTATAAAAAAAAAAGAGAGAGAGATAGAGAGAAGCCAAAAACAGAAGAGAAAGGTATACTTGAAAGAACTGGTTTACACTACTGTAATGTGAGTGTCAGATGACTTCATGCAATTTAGCCTGATGCTACTACAGTTCTTTTGGGGGAGAGATGGTAGAGTTACAGTCATCAAGTGGCTGAATTATGTATGCTGAGTTACTTACCCAAAGGAAAAGACTGAGGAAGAATAATTAGAAAAATCTGCAGTTGTCAATGACACATGTATGTACTCAAAATGACAGGGAAGTACAAAGAACTCTAAAAAGGAATACAAGCTAACTATAACAAACAGAACAATCAGAACAAATTAATGTCTAGATTCTTAGGTCTTAAGTCCTAATAAACAATATGATACCTAAACAGCACATCTATTATAGCTAAGGTGAACAGCAGCCAAATAGATTTCCTGTAGAAAGAAATGGCACAAGAGAACACTGGCATGCAAGTGTTTTGATAACCATCTCTTATTAGACTTATAATAAATCGCATCTTTGGATTTATTTTGAATGTGTCTAACTGGTATGGCTGCTTCTTTTTATTTGGTAAGTTCAATTAGTGGGAAAGTGGTCAATTTGCCACACCGAGACCTCAAACCATGGTGGCAACAACTGTTTATTTCCATGAAGCAGGGAAAATCCTTATGAATGAAGAACTAAGGAGTAAAATCACTTTAGATTATATAGGACTTAAAAAGGCTTTTCAACTCAGACATTTCTACATAAAATTTCAATTCGGACATTTCTACATAAAAATTACTTCACCAACTGAAAGATTACTAAAATATACACACAAAGGTAACAGTAAGCAACAACAAAAAAGAGAATCAGAAATATCAAGGTACTGACCCATGTCCTGAAGGAGCAATGAAGTATAAACAACACTGCACTCTATTATCAGGCATCTGGCGTCTGTTCACTCGAGATTCTGCATTTAGGTAGTCCTCAAATTTACTATCGATGTAGTCGATAACAGGCTGCCAGCTATAGAATGCAAATAAACAAAACAATTACGTTGCGATTCTACATATAAATGAACTGATGACTATTAAAAGACAATAATCAGTATTTTCAAATAGGCAAAACGAATTTACCAGTGGAAGATATGTCAAGTTATTCTAAAGATTAAAAAATATAAATTATGTTGAATAAATCTTTAGTCATTATTTCAAAAATTTCCAAATCAATTATTGTCAAAACACAGCTAAATTATTAGCATATTATTTCCACTGATAAGTATACTAACAACACTTCATAATATGAAAATGATTATATTCCACTTTAAATTTCAAATGAGAGATTAAATAAAAACTTCATGACGAACTTAGGAGTACTAAGAGTTGACAGAAAATTACCTCAAAAACAATGTGAATTCAAAAGTATTATTTAGAAAATAAAAATAATTGCTTCAGACTAAAATTTCATAGTTCTTTACTAAGGACTTACAGAAAAACTGACGGTCTAAAAAATCAGGTTTAAATTAGGTTTGAGATAGAATTTACACAAATGGATAAAATTAAAGTGAACAGTTTTAAGTATCTTACAATAAATGAGAATTCTATCTAGCTATGTTACTTTAGAAATATGTCTTTAAAAAATTTGATGATAGGTATTATCTCCATTTTATAGAAAAGTAAATGGGTTCAACGAAGTTAAACAACTTTGTCAAATAAATGGCAAAGTTGGTATACAAACACAAGTCATGTTACTTGAAGTTTGGTATTGCTAAGATGAGAAGTTTTAAAATGTTAAGAAAAAAAGTTTAACCACCCCAGTACCTCAAATGCACTGGAAAGCGTGAGGACAAACCCTTCTTACCAATTACTATTATCCACTGCATCTCCAAATCCTGGGGTATCAACTATTGTGAGCAGCAACTGAACACCACCTTCTTTGATTAAAACTTTGGATTGCTCCACCTGTAAGAGTAATCGGTGCAGATGTTAGTATCGTACATTACACCAGTGATTTCCTACAAGGGATGATGGTAGGGACGTTCCGGTTTATCAAAACCAACTGGGAAACTGTTAGCAAATTCAATCTACCTACTCCCATATTTTCTTTAGAATCAATGATTGTGGCCATTGGAAGTGCTGATTATTTAAAAGAAAAGCATATGTACAAATAGTTTGCCAATCTCTTGGCAAATTCATACTGAGTTTATGACTCAGACTTAGTATAAAGACAGAGGAGTTGATAAAATATTGATCACCATAAAAGACATGTAATACTTATAGAACTTAAAAGTGCATCTAATAATACAAGTAAGCAGCATGAGTGCACAGAGTTCAAATGTAATTAATCAGACAAGAACATCTAATTTACCATTTATAGTAAATGTCTTCCTGGATATCAAGTGTGGCCCAAACAACTCACTCAAATGAACTTACTAACATTCCTGAATCTTTCTCAGCAAGGATGTAATTACCCTTGCGTTTGTATTATGGCTAGGATCCAATCCTCTTCTCAAATGTGATACTCCACATTCTGGACGATGTAATCAGCAAAAGTCCAGACAGTGAAAAAAAAAGTGTATTCTGATATGGTGAAACCTTACCAACCAACTATTGGACATAATGATAACAACAGTTCCTGGCACAAGTTAAGATATTCTGTAGCCTCAAGCTCTGTATGAGAAGATGTATTATCATTCATCCTGGACATAATGTTGCTATTAAATGCAAAGTGTCAGTTTTCAGGAGCCCAAGATAAAGCAAACATGGATTCAAATAAAAAGGGGAATAATTCCTCCAGAAAATGATAGCCTTTCTCTTGATATACATTTGTATCAAGTCCTTAAGGCTAGAGGCTCCAAGAATGCAGATAAGATAATTTACAAGACAAAAATTTAGAACACTTTAGAGACAGCCTATTTCCTTTTGGCCTGTTTTACAGATGCTACCTGATGCATGAAGAGAGTGCACGTACAGACTAACATTGCTGAGCAGGAAAAGTCTGTATCCACAATAACCAATAACACTTTTTGAGATGATGGAATTGCTGTGTATCCACCACATTGTCCAGTATGGTAGCCACCTGCCCATGTGGCTACTTAGTCCTTGAAATCTGACTAGTACAAATGAGGAGTTGAATATTTAATTTTATTTAATTTGAATTAACTTAAATAGCCACATGCAGCTAATGACTACTGAATACAGAGCACAGGCCTATAGCAATCAAGAGTGTTCTATTAAAAGAATTCTTATTAAAAGTGAAAAAAATTGCCTGAGATGTGGACATACATGACTTATCTTTTAGAGAAATGAGATGCCAAAGTCTTATCTTTTAGATTAATGTTCTTCGAACTGCTTTAATCCTGATACAAACTATCAGTGAAAATTTTACCTATCCAAAATTTATTTACCCACCAAATATATACTATTGGCAATATGAATATTAAGTATCAATGTGTATTATCATTTCTCCGTAGATTTAAAAAATTAACATCAATAAATAAGAGTTGTAATATTTTCTGATCATTCTCAGTATCAATGATGGATGCACATCATTTAGGAGATCACTGTTATAAACCACATAACATGTCTATTATCACGTTACCTTAATAACATGAGGAAAGCAACTCAGAGAAAACAATCAGATTCATCAGTGTGAGAGAATGAGAACCAAAGGAAAAAAAAATTATTTTTTTTAGTTAGGATCTCACTCTGTTCCCCAGGCTGGAGTGCGTGGCAGATCCTAGCTTACTGCAGCCTCAAACTCCTGGGTTCAAGTGATCATCCCATTTCGGCCTCCCAAAGTGCTGGACCAAAAAAAATTTTTTTAAGGATATCATCTCATCTGGTTTAGGAAATTTACATTTTCTTTATCTGGTGATCTTCTAATCAAAGGACAACCCAGTCAAATCTAACATCTTAATATCTTGAATTCACCTCCATCTCCTTTATAAAGACAAATCATTTATTCGTGGTAACTGTGGCTGAAGCAGAAATATCCAAAGTAATCATTACCATTCCTTTACCTACTTACTCTTTTAAATAACATAATACTCTATACTAGAGAGTGATATAATAATGTAATTAATCTACATGAATCATCTCCCAATTTTACTTCAAACTATTTCTGGTTCCTTTATCACCAAACAAAGCCTTCAGTAATATACTATGTACCAATTACACATTTTAACCTAACAGCTTAAATTTTAAGATATTTCCCTGTTTAAAAAATCAGTTCAATAACTTAATTACTTATTGATTTGCTAAGACAAATGAAGATTTGTATTTTATACATTTTAAGGAATGTTTACAAAAGCTTCTTTTCTTCTGTGGCCTACGAAATTCTGTGTATCCATACATGGGCAAATACAAAAAGTCAGAGACCTATGGAAAAGATCCAGAAAACATAACTAAACTAGTGCCATTCACAGGATTCAACTGTATCCTATCATCTGGTTTCACAAGGATCCTCATGGGATCCATGGAAAACAAATTAGTTCAAGTCCAAGAATTTCAAACTTTCCTTAACAAATCTACTCCAAATGGCCACTTTCCCATGCACTTTCCTTAAGCAGGTCACATCAATATATTTTATGGCATCACTCAGGGTTCTCCAAGATTAGATGCAACATTTAATACCAAAAGAATGAATCTAGGGCATTTTCAACTGTTTTTCCCTGAAAAATAAATAAAACTAAAGCTATCGTCTATGTATCATCTGTGTATAATTAATCTATCAAGTCCTCTTTTGGCATCTGAGATTCCAGAAATCCAAGATACTCATTTTCTAATACTGAGTGTATACAGTATACAAGAGTTCCAGTATACTAAAAAAAGTCAATGTTTATTATACAGTTTTATGTACACTAAGCTTCTCTAACTTAATGTCTACATGCCGTTTATTAAGGTAAACAAATGTTATTTAATTAAGAACATTTTGAAAACAGGGTTAAAATTTTCTGTCAAGACCTTACCTCTACCTACATATTCTCAAGAGGTAGCATTATAGCCAAAACGGAAAAGATTTGAATGGCCTAAGACACTCCACTTAACTCAAACACAGTAACTATTTTGCTTATTTATTGGCTCAAAGGACAAGTATCATCTTAGATGTTTGATCACGTTCCACAAGAAAATGAAAGCAAGTGACCAACAGTAGGGCAGTTATGCTTAAAGAATAATCTCATCAAGACCCAAAACTACTTTATTGAGAAGAAAGTTGATCCAAAGACTCTAATTCGGCCTTCTACTCTGAACCATTCCACCCCTCATATCCCTGTCTCCTTACACAGAAACCTCAAATCCCTTGCCCCTCTTATTTTCTATAGCTACCTCCTTCCCAAAACCTTTCTTTCTTTCCCATTCCAATTCAAATCCCATTCTGGATTAACCCATCTTTCTGTTCCTATGCCATAAAATTCATGACCTCTAATATTCCTCTTGTGTGCTCCTTAGCCTCCTGCCTCTCCCATTTCCCAGTAGGCTCTCCCCAAGCCCTCTATTTTATTGTGTCTGACACAATGCTCAGGGAAGTACCTCACATCTCCACTTAAAGATGAGAGCATTCCCAGTTTGCCTGAATAAGCACTATACCTTCCATGGTACAGTGTGTGTGAAATAGATCTTTTTCCTAAAACTAATTTCTCAATGTATGCTAGGGAACTGATTAATTTCCATTTTAGACTCATCTTGACAACCTTTTACACTATTTCCCCTCTGTCTTCAATCTCTCATTTCTTAGAGAGTGAGTCGCCACAGGACATAACCATTCTCAGGTCTCTTTTAGAAATCATCAAACCACTCTCTGAGTCCTCTATACTCACTCCCAGGTATTCCTTCTCATCCCTTCCTTAATAGCCATCACCCATCTACACTGACTCACTTAACACTCACTTCTCCACCCACTGCCATCTTGCTACCACTTCACTAAAATTTACCTTGCCAAGGTTACCTCTACAGCACCTTACAGAAGCATCTTTCTTACTAAATCATAATTGTCCATATTTTTCCCACAATTGTGAAATCTTTGAGAATTTGTGTTTTGTAGCCCCAAAACTTAGTTTAAGATGAGAGCATTCAAGTAAGTTATGTGAATGGCTCAAAAGCTATCAAAACTGGACCAATTATCAACAGGAGAGTTTCCTGATCGGGCTCTGTGAAAATTTTTCAAGGAGTCTATCAAGTATGTTATCCTAAAGATATATGTACTGCTTTCACCTTTTCTCACTTTCAAAACTTTTGCACCCACTTCACCTACAACAGTGATTATAAAACTTCATGGACGAGCTGGGGGCAGTGGCTGACACCTGTAATCCAGCTCTTTAGGAGGCTAAAGTGGGCCTCCATTTGAGGTGAGGACGTCGAGACCAGCCTGGCCAACATGGTCAAACCCCATCTCTACCAAAAATACGAAAATTAGCTAGGCCTGGTGGTAGCGCACGCCTGTAATCCCAGCTGCTAGGGAGAATGCTCAGGAGAATTGGACCCAGGAGGCGGAGGTTGCAGTAAGCCAAAATAGCGTCACTGCACTCCAGCATGGAAGACAGAGCGAGTCTCCATCTCGAAAAGAAAAAAAGCAATCTTCACAGACCAAGAGAAGACAAAGTTTCAAAGGGGAACAATGTCAAGTTTCCAACTAAGAAAAATCTTAACACTGCCATTGCACGGAAGAATTCGTTTAACAGAATACATTAAGAGAAAATTAGACTTTAATCTCAGAAAAAAAATGATAGTTTATTCCCAAGAAAAAACAGATGATACCCTTTCACTGACATAGAGTATGATTTAAAACTTTTCCAATGCAGGCTGGGTGTGGTGGCTCCTGCCTGTAATCTCAGCACTTTGGGAGGCCAAGGTGGGCGGATCACTGGAGTCAGGAGTTTGAAACCAACCTGGCCAACACGGTGAGACTCCGTCTCTACTAAATACACAAAATTAGCTGGGCGTGGTAGGGTGCACCTGTAATCCCAGGTATTCAGGAGGCTGAGTCAGGAGAATCACTTGAACCTGGGAGGTGAAGGTTGCAGTGACCTGAGATAGCGCCACTGCACTCCAGCTTGAGCAAAGCAAGACTCCATCTCATTCATAAATAAATAAATGAAGGAATAAAGCAAATGCACCAAAATTATAAAATAAAGTTTGTTACCAAACATAAACATTGTAAGCATGTTCTTCCAAAAAATTTTGTTAATCTGAGTATCTACATTTGAGACTGAAACATGAAGTGGAGCTCAAATGTTCAATTTTTTCTTTCATTTTAATCAATCTATTGGAAAAATATATATCTAAGTAAAACACAGAAGTAACATAGTACTATTTCATTCCATGTTTCAATTCTGAAAGAACTAAGGCAAAACAGACATAGGATATCCAGACAGACATAGGATAAAACCAGTTTGCAGCAGGGAAAGAACACTACAGATTAGTGGTTCTCAAAATGTAGTACCCAGACTGGTGGTAATATATTCTGAGAACTAAAGAGAAATACAAATTCTCTGGGCCCTGCAACCATGAAGAAAGGGACTCAGAATTCTCTATCTTTTTTAACAAGACTTCCAGGTGACTGTTACATGCACTCAAGTTTGAGAAGCACTGATATAAAAAGTTCCAGGACCAGTATCAGCTCACATCTGGAAATGCACACATAAACTCAGGGTCCAAAGGTCCAAGATAGAAGGTTAAGAGTTAATCTTAAAGACCTTCTATCAATACTGAAAACGTCACTTGAATCAGAACCACTATTTTACACACAGGAGGCTAAAAACCAGCTCTCTGTTCAGTATACACAGCTTCTCATTCCTTCCAAGACTGTGAATGTGAATGAATAGCTCCGTTAAGATACAAGTCTCTTAGATAATGCTCAGGGATGAGAATATGAGATCATGGTCTTTATTAAAATTTTGCTCCTTATTCAACTACATAACAGAAGAGAATTTTTCTTTCCATTTTTATAAATGTTTGTCTTTTGAAACTCAAGATTGTGTGTTTTTCACCAGCCTAATATGTCTGGGCTAAGATACAATACTGGTGACTACTCCCCTCTACTTTGAGAATTTATGAGCTTCCAGGGGCAGATCATCTGCTAGACTACTGGGCTTGGTAAGGAGCCAGCCAACTATTAAAAAGATTATATTATCACTTTATAACTACATTCAGGCTTCTTGAATGACTCTGATCCTGTCCATAATATGGCATGTTCTTTCCTGAGTAAGTGAGCAAGAGTTTAGGTGATCTTCAAGTAGTTTACAGTATATAAAGGAATATATCTCTATGCCTCCATAAGGAAAGAGGACTTCTACAGGATTCTAGCAAGGATCAATCTAGTTTTCAAATGATACAGGTCTTCTTTTTAGTAAAGATATTAACAATGGTGCACAGGCCTCTGTCTTTAAAAATCCTGCTAGAGATATTCGCATCCTCCATTACCCCTTTGTTTTTAAGACAAGAGTTTCCAGGAAGATAGCCACAACAGAAGAGGACATTTTTGAAGTATTACTTTAACAGAAGGTAAAATGAGTTTAGACAATTTATTTTGAAGCTAGGCCAATGTAAGAATTCTAATAAATTGAGGGCCTGTCACATCTTTAACAGATGCTCACCTGGGGAGAAAATATCTACAATATCTAAAATGTAGGGGATTATTAGTTAGGTTTTGAAAACTCTTATAACAGTAAGAACGTGACAGAAAATATTCAGATTATTAAAACACCTTAATGAAATCTGAACAGTCAATGAGTATAAAACACATGTTCAACTTCACTAGAAATCAAAGAAAATAAACTCAGTGCCTTGGTATCTTTATGCACACACAACAGCAATGAGTGCCTAAGTCCACCATGACATGACAAGAATGTTCCTATTAGTAAAAAACTGAAAACTCAAATGCTTATCTGAAATAAATAATAATAATAATACATGACATATTCACACAATGGAGTATTATGCGATGATGATAAAAAAGAACTACACCCAACATGAGTAAATAATACAGATGTAATCTTCACTGAAAGAAAACATACAAAACAGTATATGCATATAACGTTCAAGAACAGACAAACTTACTCTATGGAGAAAGCAGTAAGGTGTTTATCTCTTGGGGGTATAATACCGAATGAAACTGAGCACATGGAAGAAACTAGGGTGCTGGAAATGAACCATATATTAATTTGGGTAGTGGTTAGTTTTACCTAGATATATCCATATCTAAATTCATAAATACCTAAATTAAGGTATTCCTAATAGATACCCAAATTAAGAAAGTTCAAAGTTCATTTTCTTGCTTAGGATTAACATTTCCAATATTTATCACAAAACAAATAAGCATGTAGGATCAACTTTTTAGAGCATAATTTTACAGGTAATTTTAAATCTCAAGCCCTATGAAGGTTACCAAAAAAAAAAAAATCCTAAAATAGAAACATTAAAACTGAGAAGTAAGATATTCACTTCATAAAATTACTCCTTTGGGACCTATACTAAACTGCATCTTCCAGTTTGATACATGAGTTACTGCCCGAACATATAAACTCTCCTTCCATCCCGTGCACTGCGATGATCACTAACACTTCTTCAAATCCAGCTAAAAGCATCACTGCCTCAATGAAGCCTACTCCAGCCAAAACTGTTCACTTGCCTCCTCTCTGCTCATGTTCTATGTATTACATGAGCAGAGCTCACCAACAATATTTTTAATCAACAGTTCAGAGCAGCACTGCCAAACAAAAATACCATGTCAATCATGTACGTAATTTAGAATTTTCTTAGTAGCCACTTTTAAAATAAGAAAAAGGTTAAATTAATAAATTTCATTTAACCTTATACATCCAGACTATTATCACTGCAGTTTACAATCAATATAAAACATTATTGAGATTTTTTTTCACATGCTCAGTCTTAGAAATCCGTGGTATATTTTATATGTGCAGAACATCACAATTCAGACCACCCACATTTCAAAGCGTAAAAGCCACACGTGGCTACAGGCTGTTATACTATTTAATAAAAAGTATGTATCTAGAGTCTAGCTCCTTGCTCTATAAAGTATGATCTATCAGCCAGCAGCATTGGCATTACCTGGGATCTTACTAGAAATGTAAAAATGCAGCCCATCTCAGACCTACTATTACAACTAAATTTAACAGGATCCTCAGGACTGGAATGCATAGCAAATACTGACGAGCAGTAAATTTGATCACATATACCTTTGGGAGTCTTACAGAATTGCTATTGTATTATCCCACTAACTAATATAGAACACTGTATTTAAATAACAATAGCTTTTCTGTGAATCATGTTTTCTCTACATTGTCCAATGCAATTTTCTGCAATGATGAAAATGTTGATGTATGTGCTGCACAAAATGGCAGCCACTTGTCACGTGTGGCTGTTGAGTACTTGTATCTGGAGCAAATGAGAAAGTGCATTTTTAATTTGATTAATTTTAATTGACTCAAACATGGTGTCAAATGACTACCACACTAGACAGCACAACTCCAGGGGAACTGGTTACTATGTCACAGAGTCATCTCTAGGAGAGTTCTCAGGACAAATTTGGAAAGTTCCAGTCAAGATAATTATTCTGATTAACTGAACTTCTTTTTTAAAAAATTTTTTGAGGCCGGGCATGGTGGTTCAAGCCTGTAATCCCAGCACTTTGGGAGGCCGAGGCGGGCACGAGGTCAAGAGATCGAGACCATCCTGGTCAACATGGTGAAATCCCGTCTCTACTAAAAATACAAAAAATTAGCTGGGCGTGGTGGCACGTGCCAGTAATCCCAGCTACTCAGGAGGCTAAGGCAGAATTGCCTGAACCCAGGAGGCAGAGGCTGCAGTGAGCGGAGATTGCACCATTGCACTCCAGCCTGGGTAACAAGAGCGAAACTCCGTCTCAAAAAATATATATATTTTTTTCAAGTCATAATTATCACCTCACACTGGCTAAGGGCAAATCTGCATCTCACCTGGAAGGAAGCATAATACAATGTACATGTGCTTTGTGACTATTAATGTTATTCCAACTTATCATCAGTTAACAATACTAACATCCATACCTGTACAGTCTTTTTAATTCTATGAGAAGGACCTGGATACTCTGGAGAATACAAATCTGTGAGGAACAATGAGTTGATTAATGTTGACTTTCCCAATCCAGATTCACCTAAAAGAAATAAGGGGGAATATCTGTTAAACTCACCCACTTTATCCAACATTAGATATTCAACAGATGCTATAATCAAATTTGCTTTACGCAAGTACTTCTTGGTGAGACAACCAAATGACATTAGAAAATATCCTACAAAGAATAAGTATCTTGTCCTCAGTTTCTTAGCTATCAAATTAGACTCATATTTCCAAGGATCCTTTTCAGCCTTCTAATTATACCACTTGCATTCATTAAAAGTAATATATCTAATAATCTACATTTTTAACAGTAATGTATTCCCAAAGAAAAAAGTCAGTCATCATTAAAAAAATCCAAGTTGGATTATATATCGCTGCTTCAGTAAAATAAAGTTTTTCGTTTTTAATAGGCAATAATGAATGACCAAAAAAAGAAATCATGCAGCTATAAAAAGCAAAAATCTGCTGATACAAAGGAAAATTACTCACAATGAACATCTCCATATAAAATTGCAAATCACAAAAAATACTTTCTAATTTACCCACCCATCAGCCTAACTATAAGGGTGCTTTCTCCACAAACCAGTATCCAAAAAATCTTAGGTAATTATTAGTTTTTATACTGCATCCATGAGGTAGGAGGTAGACATAAAGGAAGCTAGGGCATGATTTCTACTCTGATCATGTACTCTTTTTTGACCCTCTATGTCTAGTCTAATATACAGTCTAGTGTACAGTAACTATTACAAGTATATAAAAATATAAATGGCTCCAATATGTGTGTGTGTGTGTGTGTGTGTGTGTGTGTGTATAAAACCTAAGGTTAAATTATAAATCATATTATGGTAATAACATGGCATAAAGTATTTATTGTTAATAATTCACTTAGACTATAGGCATGTTTAGCCTAAGTAACTGATGTCTCAATATTTATGTCTAGAAGGATTTTTTTTTATATTAGCTCTCAAAAGAACTAAGATCCTTTCCACATGGTCTGGGCTTATCCCTTTGACTGACAGCATGCCACTTTTTGTTAGATGTAAAAATGCCAAAAATGTCTAAGTCACAGGAAAGTAACTTACAGGCTGGCCACACCAGATTATTTCATAACTCTTATACTTTGAAAGAAGAAAGACTAGAATAAAACCCAAGTATTTGGATGTTATCAAAGTATCTATAATATTTCCTTTTTGAAATATAAATGAAAATTATAGTATATACAACGTTTTAGGAAATAAAACCAAAAGTATGCTAATTTAAAAATTAACACTGTACTCAACAAATTTATGTTGAGAGTTCCCCCCAATTTTTATTGATGGTGAGGAGTAGGGGAATAAGATAACACAGGACAAATGGAAAAAAGAGAGAAAGAAAAATAAAAGTCTGCAAGGTAACACACCAAAATGTAAATCGTGGCTACTCTGAGGACAGTACAATCTGGGTGAGACGTTTTTCTTAGCTGGTTATACTACTGGGTGCTACAAACTTCCTTCAACAGGATTCTATTATTTTCATAGTTCAAAAAGTGTTATTGAGTGGCATCGGCAAAACTCATTCCCTCAAAGAAACACCAAAAACTAGTTGGATTAACCTTACAGAACCTGTGAAAAACAGGTCTATAGCAACAAAGGAAATACCCAAGTAAGAAAAAAAATATGCAAAACTTTTGTGACATTTTCTCTGTGATCTTGTCCCAACCCTTCTGCAGTTTATCTGGGACTCCTGGAGACAGCAAATCAATTCCCAATTCATTCCCTTCAAATGGGCAGAAGAGTACAAATTTGTAACATTTTAACCTCTCTGGTCTGCCAGAAGGACTGGTTCCTGTTTTGCCTAACTGGGTCCCCATCAGGTGAGAGAAGCAATGGGCACCATTTATGAAAACTGCAAGGGGACTACAGTATGTAGTTGTTTGGGGCATAAGACTACAGAGTGTGGATATAACAGAGCATCTGAGTATCCAAGGGACTCTGGGAAATTAAGACACTCAAAAACAGCCATGTATACAGGAGGAATTGAAAAAGCTATCCACAGGCCTAGGCAATACAAATGCTCAGAAAAAAAGACTTTAGGCTTTCTTCTTGGGGTGATCACTAGGTTAAGGGCATGCCTAACTTATCAGCAGAGAAAAGCCGCAGTAGTACATTACCAGTCTGCAACTGAGAGAGGTGACTCTTTCAAATACTGTTTTCAGAACACATCACAAGGCATGCAACAAGATACAAGAAAACATGGCCCATTCAAAGGAACAAAAATTTCCAGAAACCATTCCTGAAGAAATACAGATATTAAATTTATTAGACAGACTTCAAAACAGCTGTCTTAACTATGGCCAAAGAGCTAAAGAAAAAAATGAACCAAAATGAATGGAAATCAGAAAAATAAGCAAAATGAGAATATCAATAAAGAGAAATTATAAAAAGTTATTGTGGAGCTGGAAAATACAATAACTGAATTGAAAATTTCACTAAATAGGTTCAATAGCAGAACTGAGTAGGCAAAAGAAAAAAAATCAGCAAACCTGAAGAAAAGACAACTGAAATTATCAAATCTGAGCAGAAAGAAAAGAAAGAAGAAAAGTAAACAGAGCTCAAGGGATTATGAAACAAATCAATTGGACTTATACCCAATGGATGTTTTAGAGGAGGAGAAATGAACACAGAGATTACATGAAGGTTTTAAAACTTCCCAAAGGTGATGAAACTGATGAATCTACAAATCCAAGGATCTAAACAAACTCTAAATAAGAAAAACTCACCATCAATACCAAGACAATTACAATCAAACAGTCAAAAGCCAAGACAGAGATATAAGCCAACTTTTTGGCAGAAGCCTTGGAGGCCAGAAGGCAGTGTGATGATACATTTAAAGTGTTACAAGAAAATAACTGTAAAATGAGAATTCTATATCTAGCAAAACTGACCATTAAAAATGAAGTAGAAATAAACACATTCCCCAATAAACAAAACCTGAGGGAGGTTCATTATCACTACACATATATTATAAGAAATACTGAAAGTAGTCTTTCAGGTTAGAATAAAAGGACTCTAGACAGTAACTAACAGCAATATAAAGATCCTATAAAGGTAAATGCAATGACCACTATAAAAACCAGTATTATTATAATTTTGGTTTGCAACTTCACCTTATATTTTCCATGAGTTTTAAAAGGCAAATGCATTTAAAAAAATCACAAATATGAATTAGTAGGCACATAATGTATAATAATGTAATTTACAACATCAAGAACATAAAAGTGAGGCAGAGCAGTGGAAATATAGTTGCTCAATGTATTTACATTGGTATAAAAAATTAGACTATAATAACTTAAGGATATTATATAGTATCCTTATAAGAACCAATGAAAATTTCTATAGAATCTACAAAAAAAAAAAGGAATCGAATTGTGTCAATACAAAAAAATCAAGTAAACACAAACAAAGGCAGTAATAAAAGAAATCTAGGACAAAACAGCTAAAAGACATACAGAAAACAAATAAAATGGCAAAAGTTAGTTCTTTCTTATATTTACATGTAAATTGATTAAACTCCCCCAATTAAAGGCACAGCGTGTCATAATAGATAAAATGACATGACCCAACTGCATATCTATAAAAGACACACTGTAGATCTAAGAAAACACATAGGTTCGAAGTAAAAGGTTGAAAAAAAGTATTTCATGTAAATAGTAACCATAAAAGTAGAGAAGCCATACTAATATCAGACAAAATACTCTCAGGTCAAAAAGTATTATGAAAGACAAAGGAGGACTTTAAATGTTGATAAACGGGGTCACAAGATGATGTAATGATTAAACAAACGCGCGCACACACACACACACACACACACACACACACACACCCCAAAACATCAGAACTTTAAATTATGTGAAGCAAACACTAGTAGAATTAAAGGGAGAAACAGACAGTTCTATAAGAGACTTCAATACTCCAGTTTCAGTAATGAACAGAACAACTAAACAAAAGACAAATAAGAAAATAGAGAATATGAACAAAACTGTAAACCAACTGACACTAACAGACACAGACAAAACACCGAATTCAACAACAGCGGTCTCTAGATTTTTCTCAAGGGCATGCAGAACATTTTTCAGGAATGACTAAAAGAAACAAGTCTTAATAAATTTTAAAGAACTGAAATCAAGCAAAGTATTTTTTTCCATCATAATAAAGTAAAACTAAAAATCAGTAATAGAAGGAAACTAGAAAAACTGGCAAATATTTGGAAATCAAACAACACATTCTTAAGCAACTAATGGATCAAAGAAATCACAAGGGAAATCAGAATATACGCTGAGACAAAATAAAAATAAAAACCCAACATACCAAACCTTATGGAATGCAGAAAAAGCAATGCTAAGAAGGAAATTTACAGTTGTAAACACTTACATCAAAGCTAGCAAAAAGAAGAAAATAATAAAGATTAGAACAGAGATAAAGAGATTTTAAGAATACTTTTAGTTAAAATTATATTTTTTCCCTTTGTGTTTTTTATCTTTTAAATTCTTAACATTGACTATGTGAAGCAATGCCCTGTATATCCTGAACTCAGCTATGAGATATTTAACATATCAGGGATATATAAATAAATAAACTTCCATCAATTTCTGGACTACTTACTCTGAAATAATGGACCAAAGCTTTCTAATTCAATTCCCAAGTAGTATTAAAATCAAGATGTACTGTTATTTCAAGAAACTTTATCCACGGTTATGAAAGTTTAAAAACTTATCCAATGTGTGGGAAAACTGCAATTTAAAGAGAAATAATTAGGTTTCCTATTTTTTTTAGACCAATTACAATGTGAACCATAACTACACTAATGGGTGGTCTCTATAAAAGTAAACACTGCAAACAAGAAAGGGTATCATTTGGCCAAGAAAAAGATAATTTCTAATTCTAATTCAACACTGTTCCTATGAAACAGGTGTTTCTCTAGTTCTCAAATACACATTTATGCTTGAGTTATTTCTATGTTAGTTTTTTGGTTGTTTTTTTTTTTTTGAGTTGGCTCTGTGCAAAGTAACCCTTTCATAACAGACTGAGAACTGCTCAATTTCCTCGATTGTAAGATACAATTTCACCCCCTAATATTTCTAAAAACAAATGTCTCATAATCAAAATGTTAATTGGCAGTACTGTTTACCTCCATCAAATCAAATTTGATTATATGTTTCAGAGTAGCTCTTATCTTAGAATCAAGGAAGCAGGAAAATCAAAACACTTCTTCCCCTACAATCAAATTCAATTAGAAAAGCCAAATCAAGGAGACCTTAATTATTTTTTTCTATAATTGAGAACTTGACATTTAATTTTTAGAACAATTTAATCTGAACTAAAGTGATGTCTATTTCCTTCTAAATTGGAAGACCCCAAAGGAACAGAAAGAAGGCTTTAACAAAAACTTGCATGAGAAATAAGGGAAGTAACCAAGACCGTCTCCCACCACCTTGGGGTTCATCAGGTGAAACAAAAGCTCCCCCTGAAGAGCATTACAGGCTGTAGAAGAAATAGTCCTCAAAGAGCCAAGTTTCATTCAGGGTAAGGAGGCAGAAAAAATGGGTACCAAAAAAGTAGTTGAGCACTCAGTCTGCTTTTTCTGGCTCTGTACATAAAGGAGCTTGGAAGTTGCCACTCCATTCAAAGAAGTACAAAGCTGAACAGATTCAATCTTTAAAAGCAGGATCCGATCTTTCAGAGCAGTGAGGACACAATCCAGCAAGTGCTCTTCATGCTATTTATATTTACTCAGCTAAGTTAAAAACCTAGATCCAAGGCTTGTTAATCCCAGCACTTTGGGAGAACGAGGCGGGGGGACTTCGTAGTCAGGCGTTCCAGACTAGCCTGACCAACATGATGAAACCCCGTCTCTACTAAAAATACAAAACTCAGTACGGTATGGTGATGTGTGCCTGTAATCCCAGCTGCTCGGGAGGCTGAGGCAGAAGAATTGCTTGAACCTGTGAGGCAGAGGTTGCAGTGAGCCAAGACTGTGCCAATGCACTCCAGACTGGGTGACAGAGAGAGACTCCATCTCAAATAAATAAATTATAAATAAATAAATAAATAACAGATTCACACAAAGCCTTGCATACAGGTGTTTGCAGCAGCTTTATTTATAATTGCCAAGACCTGGAAGCAAACACAATATCCTTCAGTAGCTGAATGGATGTACTGTGGTACATCCAGAAAATGGAGTATCACTCAGCACCAAAAAGATACTAGCTACCAAGCCATGAAAAGACATGGATTGACATATACTGGTGAGCAAAGGAAGCCAATCTAAAAGAATACATACTGTATAATTCCATTCTTATAATTCCATAATTACAGTGAACAAGATACTTGAATTTTGTTTCCTTACATGTCAAATTAACATAAGAGTATGAACTATGAGGAATAAATTAGATAATATATGTGAAACCTAAACACAGTGCCTGGTCCACATTAAGTGCTCAATAAGTAGTTGTATTATTTCTGTGATTCATTTAAGAAAATTAGAAACACATATAAGTCTGATATAACAGAGGCAAGAATATAAATAACAAATTTTTTAAAAATACTTAAGGCAAAAACTTAGAAACAATGGGAAGTGAGCAAATTCCACATTACAAGACTAACAGGTCTTTTGGATATGGATAAATCAAGTGCTTAGAAAATAGAAATGATTTAAATAATATGCTTAATTATCAGATACATATACAGAAATTTCTACCCAGAGAATAAACATATTTTTGAACCCTATGGAATAAATAAGCTGATCCTATGTAAGGCTACACAGAAAAATCAATCAATGCTGGAACCTACAGATCATATTCTCTGAATACAGTCAAATTAGAAATTAACAGAAAATAACAATCTATCTGCCTGCTTAGATATCTCACCTTAACTCATCCTATGTGAAAATTACTCAAATACAAACAAAATGAGTATTAACATATAAAAAAACTAAGAGATCTGACTAAAGTATTGAGAGAAAACCTCATGCTTAAAATAAGCCTGAAGAGAATAGGTCGGCCAGGTGCGGTGGCTCACACTTATAATCCCAACACTTTGGGAGGCCAAGATGGGTGGATCACTTGAGCTCAGGAGTTCAAGACCAGCCTAACCAACATGGTGAAACCCTGTCTCTACTAAAAATATGAAAATTAGATGGGCGTGGTGGCACATGCCTGTAATCCCAGCTACTCAGGAGGCTGAGGTAAGAGAATCACTTGAACCTGGGAGGTGGTGGTTACAGTGAGCCCAGATTGGGCCACAGCATTCCAGCCTGGTTGACAGAGCAAGAGCCCATCTCAAACAAAAAAAGAAAAAGAAAATAGGTCAACCATCAGGGTGACTCTTGGTGAAACTGTAAACTGGTACAGCTTTTCCGAAGAATAATTTGGTAATCTATCAAAATTCAAATCTACATGCCTTTGACCCAGGATTTCACTTTCAGAAATGTACATTACAGAAGCATTTATATGTGTGCCTAGAAATCCAAGAAACTTAAGCACTGTTCCTAACTATGAACATTCACCTATAAATAGCTGACTGTATAAATCATGATAAAGATCTTATACAGGAATATATGTACAGTATATTCAGCGATAGGGAAAAAAACTCACAGAATAGTACTTACAGCACAGTACTGCTTACACACACACAAAACTGACATGTGAATGCCTGTATAAAGGTATAAAAAAATACCAAAAGACTTGCACCAATTTAAGCTTATCTCTAGAGACAGGACTGAAGAAAAAAAGAAAACTCACCTTTTACTAAATGTATTTAGAATTTAGCTTTAAAAAATAAAAAATGTATATTTTATAAACTTTTCTTTCTTTGGGAGGCTGAGGGGAGGGTAATAATAAAAGTGAATATACCAAGTTTCTAATAGTGTTTATTTCTAGATGGGAAAGGTTATGAAACATTTAAATTTTCCTTCTTTCTATATCAGTTTTTCTACAAGAACCATAAATTACATAATTTTTAAAATTTTACCTTTTAATTCTTTAAAGGGGTTGGTAATATGTTATACTACAAAGAAGTCAAGAAGAATGCCTGAGAACAGGCTAGCTGCAAACACAGTAATTAGGCAAAAAGGGATAAAAGTTAAGAGAAAAATGATATATTGAGTACAGTAAGAGACTACAGAGTAAATGAAAGGAAAGCATCAGTCACAGGTTACTGCAGATGCTGGCAACTAGAGCTACAGACAGCTGTACTACAAGAATTCCCAATCTTAGCACTACTGACATTTTGGCTTAGATAATTTTTTTTTTTTTGAGACAGAGTCTCACTCCATCACCAGGTGACAGGCTGGAGTGTGGTGGCGTGACCTCGGCTCACTGCAACCTCCGCCTCCCGGGTTCAAGCAATTCTCCTGCCTCAGCCTCCCGAGTAGCTGGGACTACAGGTGCGCGCCACCATGCCCAGATAATTTTTTTGTATTTTTAGTAGAGACGGGGTTTCACCATGTTGGCCAGGATGGTCTCGATCTCTTGACCTCGTGATCCGCCCGCCTCGGCCTCCCAAAGTGCTGGGATTGCAGGCGTGAGCCACCACGCCCAGCCTGGATAATATTTATTGTGAGGAGTGTCTTCTTCATTGAAGAATGATTGGCAGCATCTCTGGCCTTTACCCTGTAGATACCAGTTAGCATCTCTGCTCCCCAGCTGTGACAACCAAAAATGCTTCCAGACATTGACAAATGTCCCCTGGGGGGTATTTTTCAAATTCTGAATCCCCAAATCCTTGAGCACTGATATTACCATAGATCAAAAATAATGACAATGATGGCCAATAAGTTATAAAATTTTGCAGGCATTGACGTAGTTAACCTTTATAACTCCATGAGATAAGATACCTCTGATTATGTATCACTTATGCAAAATGCTTGCAACCAGAAGCAATTTGGATTTGGAGCTTTTTCAAATTTTAGAATATTTACATTGCTCATCAGTTCAGCATCCCTAATCTGAAAATCCAAAATCCAAAAATTGGCTCAATGAGCATTTCCTTTGAGCATTATGTCAGCACTCAAAGTTTCAAACTTTGGAGTATTTCAGATTTCAGATTTTTGGATTAGGGATACTCAATATACATCATTATCATTAACATTTTAAGGTGGAAAAAAACAGAAACAAAAATGGAACAACTTGCCTAGTATCACACAGTTAATAAGTGGTAATGTCAGTATTTGACACTAAGCAGTAAGTTCTACTGCCTTTCTAAATACCCATTCTCATTTATCCATTAAAGACTCTGTCCCAAAAATCCCAAGTACCTTCCTAATCTGGTTAACCAGGTTGGAACATATCTGACACAGGATATTTTACCAATATCTTCATTAACAATAATACTTAATATTTTTATTCAATAACTATAAGAAAGACTGAGCTAGGCACTATACATGCATTCAATGACTTCAATAATTACAGAACTCTACATAAGATTCTTTACACAATTTTACAGATGAGTAAGTAAACAAAACCTCTGAGAAGTGACCTGCCAATGATAAATATCGCTACCAAGTAGCAGAGCTATAGCTCAATCTGAATAGCAAATCTCATGTCCTTAATCACACTATGCTTTTCAGATTCTGAGCAGGTGAAACAAACATGCTTCTTGACCTCTTTGCCCTGGCTCACCCACTTAGCCTTTTTTTTTTTTTTTTTTTTGAGAAGAATCTCATTCTGTCGTCCAGGTTGAAGTGAGTGGCACAATCACGGCTTACTGCAACCTCTGTCTGTGGGCTCAAGTGATCCTCCCACCTCAGCCTCCCGAGCAGCTGGGACTACAGGTGCACACCACCATGTCCAGCTAATATTTTTTTAAGAGATGAAGTCTTACTATGTTGCCCAGGCTGGTCTCAAACACCTGGATTCAAGCAATCCTCCCACCTCGGCCTTCCAAAGTGCTGGGATTACATGCATGAGCACCAGGCCCTCTGCTTTTACTGCACTAACCACAATGAGTTTCAAATGAAAAAGTAAAGGATAAAGCAATTCAAAATTTAGAAGTGGAAGAAGAGAGAAACTAAGTTCAATAGCCTTTAATCTTGTCAGACTGAGTACTTCTACTTACCCCTAGTGTCGAATCACTCAACTGTGCTGAAACTAAATCATAACCTCTTTAGCAGGCTGAGAAAGAGGGGGAAAAAGAACCTTTACAGTAACACTGATTCGGTGAATATTCTTCTACAGTACTCAGTCAAAGTCCATTGAGCAAGCTCATACAAATGTAGGTTATTGTATGATCTTAATGATTGTCCTATTGTAACACAGAGGTTAGCAAAATGTCATTCAAATAAACCTGATAAAATACAGTTTATTTCTCATAAGCAAAGTCACCTTCCCCAAATCATTGTGACTGTATGACATTGCTATGGGAGCTCTAAACACAAACTGTTTTGTAATGAGTAAGCAGTCCTTTTACTTGGTAGCAGAGTAAAATACAGCACCTGACAAATATGAAAATAGTTTGATAATATTATTATTATTCCCTGGAAATTTCTCCTAAAAAGTACCCTGAAGGTGCAAATTAAGTGTATTCCAAATTTTTCTGTGCTTCCTTAAGTATCACATACCCTTAATCCAAGTTATCTCATTTTTTCATTTTCGAAAGTACCAATAATTGAAAGAAAGTAGTTGCATAACTTCGGAAAAGTCTAGGGGCAAAGGTTTTAGTAGTTCATTAGAGCTTAAAATTTCCTTGAAATCTCTTATCTCAGTTCTATCATTAAGTTCGTCTTGTGACCCTGAGCAAACCGTAACTTCTGTGCGTCAGTGCCCTCAGCTATGAAACGCAAGTAAAAGCAGTACCTACAACAAGAGAGTTATAAGGAATAAATGATCTCATTAGAATCATACCTTGTCACAGTGGACACTTGAATATCAGTAATAGGTAACTGCAATGAAATATATCTGATTATTATTCATGTTTTCTCACTTAAAAAGAAAGGACGGACCCTAGTGCAACTACTAAGAATAAGGATCAAAGGTGAAACAGACAGCCTGAAGAAGGGAATAAACATTTAAAACGGGGATGGAGTGGAAGGGTACGGTTGGCAATTTATTGACACTAAAGGGTACTGGCCTCAAAATAAATAAAAAGGAATGTTGAAAGTAGTGAGGCTATGCCTATGTTTGGACATGAATATTAATTTCTACTCACACTCTGTAGAGTAATATTTACTTACATACCAAAATGTCAGATGGCCTATAACTACAAGAGAAAACACAGCAGCCTTGTTCTGTTAACCTCAAAGTGACTTGTGACTACAATTGATCCTTGCTCATTGGCTTTACTAAAGGGAAGGAAATAGTGTCATTAATGCAAAACAACAGAGGCACTATAATCAGTCCTATCAACTCAAACTCTACTTAAACACAAAATCTGTGGAAACAACCCAAATTGAATGTACTTCTGCATTATCTCGGGAAAACATTTAAGAATAATAGAGTTCGGAATAAGATGTCCACTGGCTTAAGAAAAAAATGACTCAAAATGAAAAGACTCTCTGTAACATTTCATATTTCTTTAAACTAATATTTTAAGAAATCCAATCATTTTTGAATGATCCAAATTAATGTCTATTTTACATTTATTTTGACTTTGAAATGCACTGTAACAATGCCATTAACATTCCCTCATTTTACTGCAGTTTAAGGAGAAATAAATGGATTTAAAAAATTTTTTGTCCTTGTTAAAACAAAATACAATTTTAGATGTTACTCTATAAAAATTATGAAACAAGAGTTAACTAGAGTTAGTAATAGAGCTTGTACTTTAACCTAACAGGCAGGTTAAAATAACCCAAGTCTTTCTTACCTTCGAAGTCTCACCCATGAAAGCCATATATTCCATCATTATTCAAGAATATCAAATTTCAAGCCTAACAATAAAACATTCATCAAATATTTGTTCATAAGGTTTTGGAGAAACTCAAAATAATATTTGTTTATAATAGCTAATGTCAGGTCTTCAGGTCTTTAGGATCCTACAGTATTTCTATTATAATAAAAGAATCTGAGAAGTCCTGCTTTAAAGATACTTGCTTATCTTTGTTTTACTCAGCATCTCAACTTTGTATCCATTTCTTATTAATCTCTAGATTTTCTGGGACTAAAGTAGTACCTGATACTCTATAAGCGATCATTAAATTTTTTTCAAATAAATAAATCAGGAATGCAAAGATAAGATGTAGTCCTTGCCCTTAAAAAATCTTAGTACGGTAGAAGAGGTAAGGTAAGCTGTACAAAGGAACAACAATAATCCAAGGCAGAATTTTATCAAGACCATGAATGAGATGCCCCAAAGCAACACAATTTCGGAAAACAGAAATCACATCAGCCAAGAAAGGAAGTCGCATTTCAATGAGGCTCTGAAAGATGGACTATCATTTCAATAAGCATTTCAACTTTCTGGGATATCTGGAGATACAAGGGACCACTTTAACCATTCTGTAGCAATTATATAGAAAAGAAAGCAAAGGAGTTTTAGAAACAGAATCTTTTAAGTCCTTTCAGAATGTTTTACCATGTTAGAGTTGAGGCAAGAGGAAAGCCTGAGAGGAGCTGGTGATCACACTGGAGCTTTTCTACCATGTTCCTCTAAGTCTCCTTCATTCTTCTGTCACTTTGGGGTATCTCATTCATGGTCTTGATAGAGTTCTGCCTTGTATTATCGTTGTTTGTTTGCATATTACCTTACCTCATCTACCATACTTCCTTCCTTTTTCTCCTGGGTTTTGAAATCAATTTTGTTCAAATTCAAATCCTAGTTCAATTACATACAAGTATATGACCTTGATCAAGATACTTATTAATTAAATGCACAGGGCTTGACATTTTAAAAAGCACCTCAAATGAAACCTATTATTAAGAGATGAGATAGCAATGAACTATAGTTCTTAACCAACATACATATTAGTGCTGTCTTAGGAGCTATTTCAAAATAGATGATCATACTCCATCCTACACCCAAAGCCCAGAATATCTGGGCAAGTGTTTGCAGAAATACTTTGAAGAAGCTTCCCAAAATAATTTGAAAGGTAGATTAAATTAAGAAATTCTTAGGTTCGTGATGTCCTGTCTGTAAAAAATTAAGAAATTCTAGTAAATAAAAGATGACATAGGGCAATATGCCAGATTATATCAACATTTAAAAGTGGCCCAAAGGAAAAGATCCTAATAAAGCAGGTAAACCAGGAGGCAATAACACAAAAAGTGAGGAAGAGTTTCAAAGAAAAAATGGTCAATAATGCCAAATAAGTTAAAGAAAAAGAGAGACAACCAGAAGGCCTTTTACTGACCTTTAATAAAAGTAGTTTTGCATTAATGAGAGAAGCCAAATGGTGAGAAATTAAGTACTGGGCGGGAAATTTTAAAGTAGAGGTTTATCTTTTCCTTACATTTGGCTGTAAAATGAAGAAAAGATATCACCCAAGATGTTTTGCCAAGGGAGGGCACTATTCTTTGTTTTACTTTTTAATAAACTTAATCTGGTGAAGATTTAATCTAGACCTTGGCCTGTTAGGAACCAGGCCACACAGTAAGAGGTGAGTGTGGTGGTGAGCATTACCGCCAGAGCTCCACCTCCTGTCAGATCAGTGGCAGCATCAGATTCTCAAAGGAATGCAAATCCTATTGTGAGCTGCACATGCAAGAGATCTAAGCTGTGTACTCCTTTTAAGAATGTAATGCCTGATTATCAGTTTCATCCCAAAACCACCCCCCACCACACACACATACCCTGGCAGAAAAATTGTCTTCCACCAGCTCCTGGTGCCAAAAAAGTTGGGGACTGCTGGTCTAGACTGCATTCGATAGCATTTTCAAGGCATTGATCAACACATGTTGATCTGGAATTTGCTATAAGACAATTTCATCTCCTCAAAATCTATTAGGATATCCCTTAACATACACACTGATGTACATGCTAATACTAAAAGGCAAGCTAAACGGGCTCTCTATAACCTGGCCCTGCAATTATCTTAAAAGAAGTTTACTTATTCTAATTACTATAATTGCACAAGTACTAAGAACTAAGTAACAATTCCGCTGTGTAGCTAGTAGCAAACATTCCAACCGGCCACTCAATAATTACCTCATTTGCCAATTCAAACAGCTTTCACTTGGTATATGTCTGAGGCTGGGAGGCACTAAGAGGTATGTTATGATCTTTCTCGCTATACTCAGAAATAAAAGCATTCTTTATACAACCCAGTTCAAGTGGATAACTACACTGATAAATCATCATGCTACCAGAGAAATCCTTACTGCCTACTCAGAACACTTTCTTCATGATTAATTACTTAGAAAATGATTATCCCAATTTCCTAGTAAAAGGTATATTACCTGACCTAGGTTAGGGTCTGCAACGTTTCATAAGGTATACTTTCTGTATACCTTACTTTCTGTAAGTTCTTATGCTGAATTGAAAAGAGCTGAAGTTGACAGTTTGGATACAGTCTATGAGCTGTCCCTCAATGTTCCTCTAAATTCTTCCCATTACCTGAAATTCTAATTGATCATTCCTCCTTAAAAATCAAGTATTCTTGTGAACGCTACTAGTCTTTCAGATCTTGAAAAAACTAAGACTTTCCCTCTAATTTCCATTTCTGGCCAGCATTAAGTAACAAAGAGTTTTAATTTGGAAGAAAATAGGGCTAGTTTTGAATTACAAGAATCAGAAAAAGCAGATTTTGCAGGAACATTGCAAAGGTCTCTACAAAAGTAGACGGCAACTTACAACTGGCCACAGTGCACGCTAGAATGTAAGTAAAAGAGAAATATCAGGAAAGGAGATATGATGTTGCCTGGATATCTAATGGACAGAAGAGGGGAAGCAAGGTGTTGATTTCTTCTGGATTAGGGAGCATGTTCTATACAGTGGTTCTAAATGGCTTTCAAAGCAGAAGTAGGTTTTTCAACTGTTTGAATTAGATAACCTAGAGATTCTTTTAAGTTCTTGCTTTCTATATAAATCTCATATACCAAAATGTATCCCCTAAGGACCAGAAGTGAAATATGACTCATACCAGTGATTATGTGAATTATAATCTCACTGATACTTCTTTAAAAATAAATGAGTACTGCACTCAATATTGACTTCCACTCAACATTGGCAAGGATAAGATACATAAGAGCATTCACACACCTACAGAAACTGTATTAGTTGGTATGGCATTTTCAGTTAACATCCTTTACCATGCCATCTACTTCTGGGAATGAAACACACAGAGAAAAACAATGCAATTTTAACAATAAAAAAGTGTATGTGGCTGAGCGTGGTGGTACACGCCTGTAATCCTAGCACTTTGGGAGGCTGAGGCAAGTGGATCAGGAGGTCAGGAGATCAAGACCATCCTGGACATGGTGAAACCCCGTCTCTACTAAAATACGAAAAACCAGCCAGGCATGGTGGCACACACTTGTAGTCCCAGCTACTCAGGAGGCTGAGGCAGGGGAACTGTATGAACCTGGGAGGTGGAGGTTGAAGTCAGACCGCACCATGGCACTCCAGCTTGGCGACAGAGCAAGACTCTATCTTAAAAAAAAAAAAAAAAGATCTGTGTGGTGGCAGCGGGAGACCTGAGACCTTCCAGGTCCAACAAAGGGAAGCAGGCTAAGCCTATTATGATACACCCATAAAAATATTATTCAGCCATTGAAAATTAGCTTTTAAAAATCTGACATAGAGCATAGCATTAGATGAAGAAAGTATACAAAATGAATATTACAGCTATGCATAAGATGCAGTAAATATAACAAAACTTAACAATGGTGATGTCCTCTCTCTTAAATGCCATATACTCCTTCATAGTATTTTTCTAATCAAAAAACATTTTATAACAAATCCTAATTTAAATTTCAAGCCATATCTGAATTATCTGTTACATCAAAAAAAACCAGGAGTTATATAAATACCCAACTACATTTCAAACAGAGAATAATTCATGTTGATTCAACAACAAAAGCAAACATCCACATATATAAAATCAGGCTCAAAATCTCAAACTAAAACTTTTTAAAAGTTTATTAACTTTTAATAAAAACAATCCAAAATTCTATCACTGACATTAAATAACTGACACAGTCAAGGGAAAACAAGATATTCAAAAGGTTTGCAAGGAGTAGCATTAATATTCAGCAACTATAAAACAAGTGCACCCTTTAGACTAAATAGTCATGTCACATAAAAAACTTGAGCACGATATTTATCTGCACAGAGTAGATAGGTTAAAAGTCATATTTGTTTTTAAGAACCCAAGCTATCTAGCTAAACCATGTTTAAAAAGGAAAAAAAAAAAGAATAAATTTTCAGCCATCTTTTGAATCTGACTCTCACCAGAAAAGAGCTTTGCCCAGCAATCTATACTGAATTACAAAGAGCACAAATTTCTGAATTACAAAGAGCATACATTTGCCCCCAATGTTTATAATCAAAAGAGTTCAACCAAAACAAAGGTCCAAAGTAAGGATTAATCAAATATTTAGCTTATTAAGTGCCACATCATTGTCTACCATCCCTGCTTTCCCTTCTCTTCATTCCTGGTTTTGGACCTTAAAACTGAGTCATGAAAATGCACTAATAAAAATGTGTTTAAAATTAACATTTATATAATTTACAGATTTACTAGGTTCTTTACCTATATGGCACATATACTAAGTACATTCATATACACAACTATTTCAAGCCCTCTGTGATGCAGAAGTAGTCACCCATAGTACACAGCATTTCTGTGTAAGTATCTCCACTCCACCACTATCCCACACGCACAGGTTCTTAGGAAACCCTATCACAGCTCTTTTATTTTTATTTTTTGTATTTTTTTAGAAATGAGGTCTCACTGTTACCCAGGCTCATCTCGTCCTCCTGGGCTTAAGCAATCCTCCTGCCTAGGACTTCCAAAGTACTGGGATTACACACATGAGCCACCATTTCTGGCCTTCTTTTGCATTTTTAAAATCACAACACAAGGCTTAGCTTAGAAAAGACTATGTAAAGCTGGGAGTGATGGCTCACACCTGTAATCCTAGCATTTTGGGAGGCTGAGGTCGGCAGATCACTTGAAGTCAGGAGGTCGGGATCATCCTGGACAAAATGGTCAAACCCCATCTCTACTAAAAATACAAAAATCAGCCTGGTATGGTGGCGCACACCTGTATTCCCAGCTACTCCGGAGCCTGAGGCAGGAGAATTGCTTGAACCCAAAGGGGGAGGTTGCAGTGAGGCAAGATCAGGCCATTGCACTCTAACCTGGTCAACAGATCAAGACTCCTCCATCTCAAGAAAAAAAAAAGACTAGGTAAATATTTGTTGTGAAAAGAAAAGTGAGGATCATAGCGATTTGTCCAAGGTCATACAGCTTGTTTGTGACCGAATTTGAAGTTTTGAACTAGACTAAGTATGACATTCTTTTCAGTGTAATAGCTGCTGCACTTAGTATTATACAGTAGATATGAAGTTAGTTTAAATACAGAAGGTTTATTTTCATGGTGTGATAAAAACATGAGTAAAAAACATGAATATAATAAGCTCTTTTACAAAATTGCCAGAGTAAACCGTAAATTCTAAATTTAAACACAATAGTGAATTATTAGTTTCAAGTTTCTAACCGATCCTATCAGACTAAAAGTTACCACATAAATTCAAATAAAAACTCCTATTAACATGGCACTTTAAATGTACATTACTATCACATTTATTCAATTAAATGTAATTAGTAGTGTGCATTTCCCTGGAAATTCCTTCGAGGGTAGAAGTAATCGTTTTCTTTTTTTTTTTGAGACGGAGTTCCACTCTCATTACCCAGGCTGGAGTGCAATGGCGCGATCTCGGCTCACCGCAACCTCTGCCTCCTGGGTTCAGGCAATTCTCTTGCCTCAGCCTCCCGAGTAGCTGGGATTACAGGCGCGCGCGACCATACCCAGCTAATATTTTGTATTTTGAGTAGAGACGGGGTTTCACCATGTTGACCAGGATGGTCTTGATCTCTTGACCTCGTGATCCACCCGCCTCGGCCTCCCAAAGTGCTGGGATTACAGGCGTGAGCCACCGTGCCCGGCCAGAAGTAATCATTTTCATGTCATCTGCTTGATCAGTCATTCTCAGCACTTATACTGCTGATGTACATAAACTAAATTATTAATCATTCAATTAAAATTTATCCTCTGAACCAGGAAAAGCATGCTATGGAAGAACTCCTTTATGTTATTGTTGTCATTATTTCCATCTGTAACATAATAAACAATTTATAGCCTTCTATCATTAAAAACTTGAGTTAAAAATGAACTACAGATCTTCACATCTGATTCTTTGATATGCCCAATTACCTTGTATTTATCATCTGCTTACTTAAAGAGTTCTGGGCAGTGCAAATAACAGAAGCCTCAAAGACTAAAACTTTCTTCCTTCTAAATATTAATCTATTTGTTTCAACTGTTAGTAAATTTGGGGGAGATCCTATTCAGTTTATCAAAATATATATAAATATTATCAATGCTAACTCTGTAATTCTTGCACATATATGCATATAATTTTTATTTCCAAGCTAAATTTTTCCAGAGCTTTTTATCTCCATTACTCTTTTTTCTATGGCAGTCTAAAATTACAATTTTACTAATTTTTCTACATTTTTAACATGAAAAAAGGTATTTCTTCTATTCACATACCAATTCTATAATACAGTTAAATACTGGGCTTTAAACACTTCAAAATTATTTCAGCTCTTCCTTTCCACATTTCTTCCTAAAAATTCCGTCCAAAAGTCATTATGTGAGACTGAGAAAGGTAAGTGTACATGCTGGAGAGAAAACCACAGTGGCCCAAAACAAGGTATTAGAGCCTGCAGAATGAGGAAGTTTCTAATAGAGCATGAGAAGAATGTCTGAGTTAAACAGGATGAGGGGCATCCAGCTGAGAAGAATAGCCGGGCACGAGACATCACAGCACAAGTGAGATACGCAAGGCCACTGCTTCCCCCTTAATTAAACTAACATTCATGCAATTAACTAATCCATCACCTCCCTCGGGTTCTTCCCTAATATTTTTCAGAGAAGAAAGGGAAGAACCCGAAGGAGGTGATGGATTAATTACAGGGGGATTCATCAAATAATTAAACATATGGAGATTAATGATATCTCACCATCAGAAAGACAATACAAATACGGGAAGGATGAAAATTAAAAGCCCTATAGTGATGGACTGAAATTGGAAATTTAAGTGCGCACCTAAATTTTTCCAATATATATACATAAACACACATATAAAAATATACATATATAAAAAAGGGTTAATTTTAAATTTTGAAACAATTCTAAACAAAAGTTATACAGTACATATCTTTTTTTCCTAAGGTATTTGAGATGGATGCTTCTCTTGTTTTCCCCCTAAATACTTTAGTATATTTCTCTTCCTCAAGGATAGTCTCCTATATAACCATAATATACCATCAAAATCAGAAAATAACAAATGATTTATATAATAATATAAATCATTTTATAATAACAAATAACAAATGAAATATACTAAAGTATTTAGGGGGACAAAAGAGAAGCGTGCATCTCAAATATCTTAGGACAAAAAGATATGTATTATATGCATAGCTTTTGTTTAGAATTGTTTCAAAATTTAAAATTAACACATTGTTTTCAACACAGTAATCACTATAAATAATGACATGCACTTCTAATTATAAAATACGTTGTATCTATAATTTTCCATATTTTAGGTAGATAACCTCTTTGAGATTCTAAATATGCAATCTCTTTCCAGAATATAAAGACATAATAAAAATCTCAGTTGTATTTCAGAACATTTGACAAGTCAGTGAACCCATTCTGCATCCCCCTTCCATGCTAAAAATGTGATCCACAGACTTCAGTAGCTTAGCCACTGCTTTAAATTCTCACTCTTACATAGTAAAATAGAACCCCCCCCCAAAAAAATACCCCAAGACCTAGATAATAAATGCATGAAAATTGTTATTTAAAATGTGGACGCCTTTTTTCAAAAACAAGGTTTGAGTAAAATTAACAAGGTTGGCAAATATACCACTATAAAAATCTTTCATGGGAGACAGGTTATACCTTCCCAATCTTTAAAATAATTATAAGGTTCTGTAGTTCAGTAGTGAAACGAGTACAATATCCTGGCATAAAACCATCTTTCAGACAAAATCTACCTGCTGTATATAGAAAAAATGCAATAATTGAAAACTTCCTGCCTTGTGAGAGAATAAAAATTATTTATAACACAAAAACCACTCAATCTACAAATGCTTTGAACAGAAAGATGGACTAAATATAACTCTGACCTCTTTAGTGCTAGACTGTCTGTAGTCATAGCTAGGGAGAAGGAGGTGATATTATTATCCATATTTAAAACTGTATTTTAGACATATGTGATACAGTCACCTAAGAAAAGGATGGACCCACTTGACCCACAATAATATTTGGCCTCCATGCCCTAAACTAGGAAAGATTTAGAAATTACCCACTATGGATAAACAAAGAGCAGTCTTCCTTGCCAAGATGAAAACTACATACGAAACAAGTCTCCTGTGTGAGAATTCTATCTGTAAAGAAGTTGCATTAACATGTGACATGTACTCTCTTCATGTCCTTGCCTTCCATTCAGTGCTCTGGTCTTTTAAAATTTAATACTGACAGACTATGTGGCCTACACATTTCTGTCCCAACATCTAATAGAGCTAATTAAAATTAACAAATACAATATGATTTTTACTTCAGTACACCTATCCACTCAATTTTGAGTATATTCAGTAACAAGAGAACAATTTCTCTAGGTCTGACAAATATGACCATCCTTACTACTCTTTATTAATTTAGCCTATATACTATGAAGTTTATCTTTGGCCTCTCTGTCAAAAAAAGATGGATGTGTTTTTCAACCCTGGAGTTTCTTATATCATTTTCAAAGACCATAATAGGCCAGAATATGTAAGAGAAGCAAAAACAATTTAAGAATTATAATTCCATGACATATATATATTTTTGAGACGGAGTTTTGCTCTTGTTACCCAGGCTGGAGTGCAACGGCGCCATCTCGGCTCACCGCAACCTCCGCCTCCTGGGTTCAGGCAATTCTCCTGCCTTAGCCTCCTAAGTAGCTGGGATTACAGGCACGTGCCACCGTGCCCAGCTAATTGTTTGTATTTTTAGTAGAGACGGGGTTTCACCATGTTGACCAGGACGGTCTCGATCTGTTGACCTCGTGATCCACCCGCCTCAGCCTCCCAAAGTGCTGGGATTACAGGCTTGAGCCACCGCGCCCGGCCGACTTACTTATTATATTTTATAAATCACATTGATGACTTTCTTAAAGATTTGAAAATAAAAAATTAGTCTTTAGTCATTTAGTCTTTACACTTAATATACTTCTAATAACCTTGAATCAAGTAAGAAGACATTAAGGACAAAAACCATGAAGAAAAAGATTGAGGTTGGGCATAATGGCTCACACCTGTAATCCCAGAACTTTGGGAGGCCAAGGCAGATGGATCGCTTGAGCCCAGGAGTTTGAGACCAGCCATGGGCAACATGGCGAAACATCATCTCTACAAAAAAAAAAATACAAAAACAAAAAATTAGCAGGGCACAGTGGCACACAACTGTAGTCCAGCTACTTGGGAGGCTGAAGCGGGAAGATGACTTGAACCCAGGAGGCAGGGGCTGCAGTGAGCCAAGATTGTGCCACTGCACCCACCTGGGTGACAAAGCAGGACGGATGGACGGAAGGAAGGAAGGAAGGAAGGAAGGAAGGAAAAAAAGAAAGAAGGAAAGTCAAGCTAATACAAAACGTAACACACAGAACATTCTGGAAAAAAACTGTCAACGCCTACCAACAACAAAATAATAATAATGCCCTCAGAATACCTACCTACCTATACTTAAGGCAAAAAAAACTTTTTTTAATAAATGGGAACATACCATTAATAAAAGAAACACGAAAAATAAATAAACATAAAAAATAACTAGCAATGGCCAGGTGCAGTGGCTCACACCTGTAACCCCAGCACTTTGGGAGGCCAAGGCAAGTGGATCACCTCAGATCAGAGTTCAAACCCCATCTCTACTAAAAATACAAAAATTACCTGGACATGGTGCTGCAGTTCTGTAGTCCCAGGAGGGTGAGGCAAGAGAACTGCCTGAACCTGGGAGGCAGAGGTTGCAGTGAGCCGAGATTGCACTACTGCACTCCAGCCTGGGCGACAGAGCAAGACTCTGTCTCAAAAAATAAATAAAATAACCAGCAACAATAAAATACAGATGAAAATACATACCAAGCTTTAGCATTTAGATTAATACCCAATGTTGGCAGTATTCAGGAAAAAAGGTGCTGTCAACACTTGGGGAGTATGCAAAATGGTACACAACCTGTTTTAGGGCAATTTGGTGTTTTGTATCAAAACCTTTAAAACAATGCATCAATCTTAATAAACATGGCAATTCAAACTTCCAAAGCTTTATTATTCTAAGAAATTAACTAAAAATGCAAGCAAAGATATAACTATAACCATATTATTATAGTATTCATACTAGCTAGCAACTTTAACTGTCTTGAAAACATGATCAAGTATGATATAGTCAACCTATACAGCCCAGTAAAGTCTACAATTTGACCAATAGATAGGTTATGAAAGAATATAAGATATTAAAAGATAATCACAGTTTAACTGCAAATTTAAAAGGCAATCATAGAACATTACAGACACATATAAACAAGAATACTACATGTTCCTATACTAAAGCATTATCAATGGGTGACAGATGACAGATAAAAATGTCTATTTTCTTTCTGCTTTTCTGCATTTCTCAATTTCTGCAATGAAATATATTAACTTTATTTTTCAAGTGCTTTAAAAAATACACAGCTCTAACAGTAGAAGGAATGCACAAAATTAAAACATAATAATGTGGAATTACGTGATTTTCTTTTTCTTCTAAACTTTCTCTTTGAATTACTTTAAGATAAAATTCACCATTTTCAAGTGTATAATTCAGTGGTTTTTAGTATATTCCCAATGTTGTGAAGTCATCATTGGTTAAGTTACATCTATTATTAAAAGCAAAATAAAAACACAGAGCTCCAGGAAAAAATTTAAAATCATTAACTCAAAACATTTCAAGGAGCCAACATCCTAAAAATACCACAAAATGCTCATAGGCCTACATACAAAATGAGCCAATATTATCTTTCAATTTTTTCAAATAACCTCATAAACTGATATAGATATTATTCTATCAGTTCAAACATCAACAGGTAGTGGAGGGAAATAACAATTAGGATAGTCAAAGTATATCCTATCACTAACTAAATACCTCCTAAACTTTCTCTGTGAAGTCACATACAAAAAAAAATTATGATAAAATCTCAAGCCCAAAAAATGGCGGAACCAACCAACATGCTCTAAGCTCTCTCCCACTAGAAACAAAAAAAAAAAACAGAAATGCAACTAAAGACATGTAGCATACATATGTCAAATATATTACTGACATATCATTACATTTTAAAAATTCTGTATCACAAAAATTTTGCAAGTTCAAGATTACAGAAATGACTGAATTTTGGATTCTATCTTCCTAGAATTCAGAGTAATAGGTTTAATACTACCTGTTTTAAAAAATGTTTCAAATTAGATAAAGCAATCTACAGTCTTCTGAGTTCTGCCTCCTTGAAAATTTCTAGTAAAAACAGGATATTACAATTAAAAATTTTATTCTCTATCATAGTTAAGTCTAATTAGGAATCACACTAATGACAGTCAAGTTTCAAGCCAAACAGGTTAGACAACTTCACTGAATAGAGACCTACATATCTTCATTATGTGAAGTGCCTAAATTTTTGAAGATTCAAAATAAAGAATTCTAATCTCCCCATCAAATTGCCAAGCTGGGTCTCCAAAATCCTGGATAGTCTACCTTTCCAGCCTTATTTCTAACTGTAAAGTTACATCTTAGGGATCAGATCCTAAAGTCAGTGTACTGTGAGAAAAATCTTTAAAAATTATTTATATCATCCAAAAAGCACAATTATATACAAGCTAACAACATATCGTCCTCCTGCACTAAAACAGTAACTGTTTATTTGAGCACATAAAAAGTGACTGGTTTGTGTTTAGGTGCCCTGTTGTCCCCCAGACTTTAAGCAAAGTAAGATGTTCACACTATCAAACTCTGTGGAAGCTGATAATGACTGGGAGAACAACAAATGTAACTCTCCCACTTCACACCCACCCTAGGCCAGACGCTCATTCCCGTGGACTAACAGGAAAAATTACTAACTATTTAGGTTCTCTAGTTCTCATTCTTCATTCTCTCCTTCATTTTTTTACGGAAAAAAGAACATCTAATCGAATTCATCTAAGTTCAAGGCATACTGGATGTACTCTTATAAACACTGCACTATACCCAGTATCCCCAAATGAGCCTCTGCATGGTGGTTAAGAACATACCAGACTGAGCAGCAGACTGGGTTTGGTTCTGCCATCTGCTAGTAATGTAACCATGGGAAAGTAACCTAATCTCATGTCTTGGTTTCTTCATCTCCAAAATGGGATAACAGTCTCTACTTCATAGGACTGTTGTTAAGAATTGTCAGTTAGTAGATAATGTATATAAAGTACTTAAAACATTGCCTGGTACATAAAAAGTTACTTAAATGTTGTCTATTTTTCCCCCCAACTGGACTGCTGCTCCCTCAATCTTGGCTCCAATTCTATCCTTCAAAAATCTGTCCTAATGCCTCCCTTTTCCAAAGAAAGCAATAATAAATCTCTAACCAAAGGCAAACTCTCCTATACCCTTAAACTTCTATGGCTCTTAACTTTTGTATGATTCTACTGACTCATATTTTTATGTGGTTTATCTTGTCATATAAATCAGAAGCTCCTTTAAGAGAGAAAATATGGGAATACACAGCATGCCTCTTTGATACAAATAAATCACTCAAGTAACTACTCAGTAAATATTGCTTATGAAGCAAGATTATTAAAGGTTTTCCAACGAAGTACAAAGAGTTTCATTATAAAAAAAAACCTGTTATAGATTCTCAGTTGATATCAACGTGTAAATTTTAAACAAAGAGTTGTAACGTGGGAGCCAAATTTATTCTGAGTTTAGATCTCAAAATGAGGATTTAGCTAATAAGGAATAGCTTGAAGTTTTTAAGTCAGGAATATTAAAGCAAGGTTGGTTTTAGCTTTCTATGATTTGCAAACGGGAAGATTCAGCCTGAAACCTATAAAATAAATCAATGTATTAGATACTTAAAAAGTGACTACGTGTTAGCCACTACAGCTATACAGATGAAAAGATTTAATATCTATACTCAGCACATCTATTCAAGTATAGTTAATTAAACAATGTTCCAGGCTCAGTGGGAAAACAGAGTACGGATATTAACATCTGCTTTCCTATAGCCTCAGTTGAAGTCTTATCATTAGGAAGAGAAAAAAGAAAAGCTGAATTTCAGAAAGGGATTAATTAGAAAAGCTAGTAAGGAATGTACATGTAGAGATTAAATATTTCCTCTAAAAATCAAAATCAGATGAGTATTCCATTTTTTTTCATTTGGAAAAATGCCACAGAGATTTTAAAATCATCTCTGTCCCTAATCACCAGACATTATCCCACTAAGTAAATGTTCAAAGAGTTATTCTTTAAACTAAAATTCTAATGTCAGAAGAAATTTTTTAAATTGCTACAGTTCTCCTAATGGACCTAGGAGGTTTTCTCATGAGTGAAAAATATTTGTCTACAGTTCTTCACTTAAGATTACTGTCACATATGTAAAGGTAAGATTCAGTGTTTCCTCATATAATGATGATGTTACCAAACTGCAGAAGAAAAGGTATGCTCTGCATTATTTTACCCCTCCATCTAGACCCACCTCTACTCTAGAGTAGCAGTTTGCAAGCTAGATATACTATACTTCTACTTAGCAGGAGAGACATAGAAAAGAAAACCAACTCTATAATAAAGTATGAAATTTCCAAATTTTGTACCATGTTTTAACTGTGAACTATTACAATGTATACAACTTCCCAACAGCCACAAACTGACCAATAGGTAAAATACTGCAGTCAGTAAATAAAATATTCTACCACCCAATAAGGAGTATTTCACAGCTAGTTCAATTAACCTAATTCAGCACTAAAATAAAAATACCAAACATTAAAATATAACTAATAAAACTATGTACTACCTAAAAAGTCCAACATCAACTCAATTTTCTCCCTTAAAGATAGCTAATCCACTACCCTGCAATTCACCTTCTTAAAACAAGTAATAGAGAAAATATAACGTATGATCACTATAGATATCTGTGCTAGTATTTTCTTACATTTGTTCAGAGTTGATTAACAGTTTAAAACTTAAACCAAAGTTCCATTTTAGTAAGAAACTGTATCTTACCCACTACCATAAGCGTGAATTCAAAACCTCTCTTCACTGATTTTCTGTATACTTGATTTGGGAGATTGGCAAATCCCACATAGCCTTCAAGGTTCTTCTGTTGCTGACAAAAGCAAAAAGGGCCAAGTTATTCATGTATCAGCAATGCCATTCTGTCTTACACTTCAAAATCCCTCCATTAACCTATTTAAAAAATTATACAAACTACTTCTATGGCATTATCAATAAAACTACCAATTAATTACTAAATGGACAAAACTATTTAAGCATGAGTTGACTGACAATGGTTAATTATAAAAATTCAAGGGAATTAAATAAACATTAAAGAAACCTGCCTCAGAGCAAAGATTTCAGTTGACAAGTTAGTGACAAGATGATTGACCAACCAACTAAACAAAATAACAAAAAACTTTTCACGATAAAAAAATTCAAATCCCCTTAATATCATATTAAGAATCCTTTTTAATTATCTCCTTTGATCACACTAATTACCACAGGTATGAGATTGTTGAAATTTGTCGTCTTCTTCATGAAATGAAATCAAAATGTTGAATTTAAATCAATTTTTTAAAATAAATTCTTGAAGGCTCTTGTGATCAGTGTCAACCAGCTACAGTATCTTTCAAGCTGTTATGCCAGGTCCATTATGTCACTTCAAGGTTTTACATGATCTTTATTTTCAGGTTTATCCAGGTTTGAAAGTAAATTATAACTTCATTTTCTATTGGTTTTTGATTCTTAGATGACGTCAACAATAGTTTCATGAGTAATTCAAAGAAATCTACTTCCAAATTGGTATAGTAAAATAAGTCTGATTTTTAACTTACCCATGGGTGAAAAATACAGTCAAAAAACTATCTAATAAGCAGTCTTATTGGTTAATTTTACTTTAGAGGTAGTCTTATTTCAACATTAAACAATAATAGCAAAAAGAGGCACACACTCTTTTAAGAGTTTCTGCCACATTTAAATTCTCATTTAAAAAACATTCATGAGATCAAAGCATCAATTCAATACACCTGGATTTAACAAAGAACAGAAGTCTACAATGTTGACTAGTAATGTAGCTAAATATTCCATCCATAATCTTTTGCCCTTTTGTTCATTCATAAAACTGAAGCCAAATTTAAAAAACTAAGCCCATTAAAATGAAAAGCTAACTGTAAACAATTAGGAGACTACACAGAATCCAATATTTTTAAGTCAAATATATGAAAGTCTGCTATGAGTAAAGTTAGAAATACATATTAAACCTATGGTTTCCTTGGCTCATGTATCATCCAATTTTAAGTTAAATTTAAGTTAACTGAGACTGAAAATAATCTCTGTATAAATTATGTAGTATACTCACAGCTACTTTGTAAAGAACACATTTCCATCATTCCAGTGTTCCAGATTCCAACAGAAGAAATCCACAGAGGAACAGTAAACAAAGAATTCCAAGAATTGTAATGATATATTCAGTCCAAACAGGAGAGGCAAATCCGTTGAAACACAGCAAAAGACAGAGAAGGAAAAAAAGTTACTTACATGTAACTCAACAAATTACAAAGAAATTAAAGGCAGATTATTTTCCTAAACATGTCAAAGTAATATTTTTTGTTTGGGATATAATGTCCAGAAAATTTAAATCCATTTTCAGCAACTGTTCTGATTAATATAAAAAAAGGAAAAGGCCTATTACTGCACCCTGTATATGAAGTCTTAAAGAAACAGTGGAAAAGATATAAAAGTATAAGGTTCCAGGAATGCATACAAGAACCAAGTTTTAAATTACAAGAAGAAAAAAACGTAAATTTCATGCAATTTTGCTTTGTCAGTCACTGGACTAAGAAGCCCAGATTAGACAAATACAAATGTCCTTTTAAAAGTCTTTTTATACAATGCTGTATTTCAAGTTCTCTTAATTAAACTGAAGACCAGAATTTAAAGAACCGTAGATATGTAGATACAGGAAAAGGAAGGAAGCTAAAGATGATAAGCAGAAACAGATGAAAAGAGGAGACAAAAGTGAACTGTGAAAACTGAAAGGCAACTAATGAAGCATAGAAAATAAAAGATAATCCTTGGCCAAAGTGTGAAAATTGTACATTTTTAAACTGATACAAATCTATGAGTTATATCACAACTCGCTTCAAACAATCTGAGTCAGTTTATAGTTAAAAGTAAAAGCCAAAGTCTCAATAATGGCCTACAGTGGTTCTCTACCTTAGCAGCATCTTAGAATCACTTGGGGGAGCTTTCACAAAATCCTGATGCCCCAGCTGCACCTCCAAATCAACTAAATCAATCTCTGAGAGTGTGACCCATCCACCAGTATTTTTTTTATTTTAGACATATATATATATATATATGTCTGTGGAGTGGGACAGGGTACCTTAAATCTTTTTAGCTCCTGGGGTCTGTAACATCCTAACCCAGCCCTAATCTTGGGATAAAGACTGCTTCGGTGCAGGAATGTCTACTCTCTTAATTTTCTGGGTGCAGATTATTTCATTCTGCAGATGAAAGATGTTCGATGTTCTTAACCAATTTCCTATTGATGGATGTGTAGGCTGTTCTCTGTCTTTTGCTATTGCAATCAAACTTGCAATGACTCTTTTTTTTAAAAAAAAAAAACTCTTTTATGCCAATAATTGTACTTATCAGCGGAGACAGGAAGGAATAAGGGAAGAAAATAACAAAGAGCCAACCAATATTTCATTTAAGTTTGTGAAATGCTATGCAAATGCTGAAGAGTGATTTACTTCCAATTATGTGGTCACTTTCAAAATAGGTGTAATGTGATACTGAGAAAAATGTGTTCTGTGGACCTGGGATGAAGAATTCTATACATATTCACTGAATTTACTTGTTGCAGGTCTGAGATGAAATCATAAATGTCCCTGGTAATTTTCTAACTCGTTGATCTGTCAAATATGTGGTGTCAAAGTCTCCCGCTATTATTGTGCGGGAGTCCAAGTCTCTTTATAAGTCATTGAGAACTTGTCTTATCTATCTGGGGGTTCCTATATTGGGTGCGTATATATTTATGATCATTGACTCCTGTTGTTGCATCGATCCTTTTACCATTATATAATGTCCTTCTTTGTTTGTTTTAGTCTTTGTTACTATTAAAGTCTATTTTGCCAGAGATGAAAGTTATAATTGGTTTTTTTTTTCCCTCTCCATTTGATTGGTAAGTCTTCCACCAAAGCTTTGTTTTCAATCTTTGTGTGTCCTTGCTTATAAGATGGATCTGGATACAGCGTACCAACGGGTTTTGACTTTATATTCCATTTTCCTTTCTGTGTCTTTGGTTGGGGCATTTAATCCATTTAAATTTAGGATTAATATTGCTATTTGTGAGTTTAATATTGTCATTTAATGCTAGCTGCCTATTTTGCCCATTAGTTTATATAGATTCTTCATTATGGAGATACTCTTTACCCTCTGGTAAGTTTTTGGGATGACTGATACTGGTTGTTCCATTCCGTGTACAGTGCTTCTTTCAGAAGCTCTTGTAAAGCAGGCCTGGTGATGGTGAAATCTCTGAGTGCTTGCTTGTTCATAAAAAATTCTATTTTTCCTTCATCTATAAAGTTCAGTTTGGCTGGATACGAGACTCTGGGTTGAAAATTCTTTTCTCCGAGGATACTGAATATTGACCCCCACTCTCTTCTAGTCTGTAGGATCTCTGCTGAGAGATCCGCTGTGAGTCTGAGAGGCTTCCCCCTATGGGCAACCTGACCCCTCTCTCTAGCTGCCCTTCGAATTTTCTCCTTTATTTCAACCCTGGTGAATCTAACGATTATGCGTCTTGGAGCTGCTCTACTTGAGCAATATTTTTGTGGTGTTCCCTGCATTAGCTGGAATTGAATATTGTCCTGCCTTATTAGGTGAGAAAAGTTTTCCTGAATAATATCCTGAAGAATATTTCCCAGCTTGGATTCATTCTCTTCATAACATTCAGGTACACCTATCAAACATAAATTAGGTCTTTTTACATAGTCTCACATTTCTTGGAGACTTAAGCTCATTCCCCTTTACTCTTTCTTCTCTAATCTTGTCTTCTCGTTTCACTTCATTAAGTTGGTCTTCAACCTCTGATATCCCCTCTGCTTGATCAATTCGACTGTTAAAACCTATGCATACTTCGCAGAGTTCTTGCATTGTATTCTTCAGTTCCATCAATTCACTTATATTCCTCTCTAAATTGTCTATTCTCATTAGGATTTGGTCAAACCTTTTTTCAAAGTTCTTAGTTTCTTTGCATTGGGTTAGAATATGTTTTTTTAACTCACAGAAGTTTCTTATCATCCACCTTCTGAAGCCTAAATCTGTTAATGGAATGCACTCGTTCTCTATCAGGCCTTGTTCCCTTGTTGATGAGGAACTGTGATCCCCTGTAGAGGGAGAGATATTCTGATTTTGGGTATTTGCAGCCTTTTTAGGCTGGTTTCTTCCCATCATTATAAATTTATCCATCTGTCGTCTTTGTAATTACTGACTTTCTAATTAGGTCTCTGAGTGGACGTCCAACTTGTTGATTCCCAGCACCGGAATCTGAGCAACCCACTGCGCCAGCTAAAACAGCAGCGTTAAGATTGATGGTGCTTTTCTGCCGGGAATCTCCAGTCTGGCTTCCTCCTTGAGTCCGTCCTTCAATCGGCTGAATAGGTGACTCTGCCTTCCCAGAGCTCCAAACATTGACCAAAAGGAGACCCAGTCACGTTTACTCTGCACTGAGAACCGCCAGTATTTTTTAACCACCAGTATTTTTCTTTTTTGAGACCGAGTTTCGCTGTTGTTACCCAGGCTGGAGTGCAAGGGCGTGATCTCGGCTCACCGCAACCTCCGACTCCTGGGTTCAGGCAATTCTCCTGCCTCAGCCTCCTGAGTAGCTGGGATTACAGGCCCACGCCACTATGCCCAGCTAATTTTTTGTATTTTGAGTAGAGACGGGGTTTCACCATGTTGACCAGGATGGTCTCGATCTGTTGACCTCGTGATCCACCTGCCTCGGCCTCCCAAAGTGCTGTGATTACAGGCTTGAGCCACCGCGCCCGGCAACCACCAGTATTTTTTAAACCTCCTCAAGTGGTTCCAACATGTACCAATGCTGAAAGCCACTACCCAACAAAGCCCAGCAAGATCTGGCTCTACTCTTACTTCTGGCCTTATCTCCTGCTACTCTTCATCCTCTTGCTCACTTCTCTTCCTCCAACACTGAATCCCTAACTACTCCCCAAACATACAGGGCATACTTTCACTTCATGGCTTTTGCACTTGTTGCTTTCCGTATCTAGAATTGATTATTTTTATTACTTAAATGTCACCTTCAAAAAGGCCTGCCCTGATCACCTTATTTAAAATTACAACCCCACTCCTCCTTAGCAGTTTGCTGCTTGCTGTATGCTTCTCCTCAGCTCTTAACCACCATCCTATATACATTTTACTCATCTTGTTTACTGTGACCTCCACCCTGCCCGCAATGTAAGCTCCATCAAGGCAGAGACTGAATGAATTATATAAATTGTGCATCAAAGAAAATGTATTCATTTTCATTGTGCAGTATTTTAAACTGCACCTTCAAGGAACCCATCAGATAAAAGGCATAACAAAAATGCCTCAGAGCCTGTCCTTGTTTCTTATTCACTGCTTTATCCACACCAACGAGAACAGTCTTTGGCACAAAGTACTATTTTAGAATTGAGAAAAGCAAGAAGGCATTCCAGGCAAAGGGGTGGGCCCTAAACTGGGGATTAACATAATATTTCTAAGAGTAAAAAGAAGGTTTGTGAACTATAATGTAGTGAAGTAGTGGACAAGGGAATGAGTGACAGCAAACAAGGTCAGGGAGGCAGGCAGGGACCAGAGCATGTGGGACTCAGCCAAAGTAGAAAGTTTGGATGTTATTTTAGGCATGATGGGAAGCCACTAGAGGGTTTTTTACAGGCAAGTGACCTGATTACTACTTTAAAGATAGCTCTCAGCCATCCAGAGTGGCTCATGCCTGTAATTCCAAGACTTTGGGAGGCTAAGACGAGAGGACTGCTTGAGCCCAGGAGGTTGAGGCCTCTGAGCTGTGATTATGCAACTATACTCCAACCTGAGCAACACAGTGAGAAATTTCATGGTTGGTTGGTGCTGAAAAATTAGATTTAGAACTCATCACGATACAGATACTATTGAAAAAGAACTGAATTCCCGAAGACAGACTACAGACAAAAAGAAGGGGGTCGAGACAAAGCCCTGGAGCACTCCAACATTGAGAGGTTAGGCAGAGAAAGATCCGCAGTGGAGATAGAAAGAAAACCAAGACCATCTCAGGGAGGGAGGATTCATTTAACTATGTTGAATCCTACAGACAAAAATGCCATAACAGACATGCTGATAAAATTTGGAAATAAGGTCACTGGTAACTTCAAAAACAAGAGCAGTCTCAGTAACATGTCGTCAAAGAAGAGTAACTAGGATGACTTTCAGTAGACAATTATTTGCATGTAACTATTATAATAAATAACTTTAATGTTTTTTAATAAACTTAAACATTTTGTCAGTTCCCCATATGACTGATTTTCCAGAGGGAGAGAACCATGTCATAGTCATCTCTATGTCCTTAGCAAAGTGCTGACACACCGTAGGTATTTTAAAAATCTAAATGACTACTCTTTCAGGAAAACATCTTCTGAGAAAGAAACTGTACAAAGACAAAAGATTGGTTTGGCTCTGCTAAAAACATATTATCCCAAAATTCATATAAAAGTGTCCTATCAGATATAAAAATATGTCTCTGAAGCTACCTGGCACAAAAATGCTATTTAGAAAATATACTAATAACTTGGCTACGCATGGTGGCTCATACCTGTAATTCCAGCACTTTGGGAGGCCAAGGCAGGCGGATCTCTTGAAGTCAGAAGCTTGAGACCAGCCTGGCCAACATAGTGAAACCCTATCTCTACTAAAAATACAAAAATTAGATGGGCATGGTGGTTCCAGCTACTCCAGAAGCTGAGGAAGGAGAATCACTTGAACCTGGAAGGCAAAGATTGCAGTGAGCCAAGATAGCACCACTGCACTCCAGCCTGGGCAACAGAGCAAGACTCTGTCTCAAAATAAATAAATAAATAAATAATTTAATACTGGTTGATTAAAACATATAGACTTTTCCTATCTTATAAGAATGTTTCTATACCCTAAATCTTAAAATCAACCATAGTCTTTCAGAAAGACTTAACCACCCACTGATTCTTTTTCTGCACAAATGTTCACAGTGCCAGTGTAAAATATCTCTGGATAAGGCAACGTTATTTATAGATGTGGGTGATACAATGGTAGCATTTATAAGCATGTATAAATAAAATTATATTCACCCAAAAATACTCTCATGTCTTTAAAGTATTCATTGACTTCAAACATTAGTCAAATAAGGAGAAACACTTATCAAATAATCTTTTCTAAAAGCCTATCTGCTAGATATGCTTTACAAAATCTTTAGTTGTTAAATCTACATGTTAAAATGCACAGCTAAAAAAAAACCAAACTACAGTAACTCCACTGCTTGATGGAAAAATCAGCTTAAATACAGTATCCCATAACTTTAGTTCTAACCTTCCTTCAAAGGTTAAGTAAGTTCAGCACAAATATATTCAAAGAACAGCATGCTTCAAACAAGTTCTAATAGATAGCTCATTGAAACTCTTTAAGAATCTTTATGTTCTCTTGCCATCTGTTCTTATTCCAAAGAATAAAGTTACCCAAATCTTGCTATCTAAAATCCCATTACCATTTTTAAAGCTCTGAATGCCAATTTTCAACAAATTTTCCAATAGATAAAAATTTTCCAATAGAAAAAAAGCAGCAACTTATTTTGGTATATTTTTTGGCAACAGCAAAAAATTGATTTTTGGTAACAACACAAAATCGATCAAGGGGAATTATAACAGAATGGAAGCCTGATAAAAACCAAATATGAGAAAAACACAATCCTAGAAGGAACTACAAACCTTCAAATTCCCACTATCGTTACAAAATGAGATGTTTAATAAAAAACTAAAATGATTAGGAATCATAATGTACACCCCAAATTACCTTAATATGCACAAATTCTATTTCTCCCTTTAGTATGTGCAACTTAAACATCAGGCTACAAAAATACAAGGTTTACATTAATAATTTTATATTTCAAAAATAACATTTTATCTTTTCTAAATAACTTCAAGTTCAATCCAACTCCCTTTGGATTTTAAAATATATATAAATATACACACACTCACATATATATAACATATTGTTTTATACACTGATGAAAATATTTGTTTCTCCTAAAGGGTAATTCTAAATATGAAAAACAAATATAGTCTACAAAAGAAAAAGATATTAATGCAGAAGTTTACTTCTCAACTCCTAACAAAAAGCCTTATATCATGTGCAGATTTAAGTGTCTGGTACTTGCTTGGTCAAATTCCTACCATCTCTCACACAGCCTAAGAAAAAGGTAAAGAACTTCATTTGCCATTTTTTAAATATTTTAAGTATAACTGGTCTAAAACAGTATAACTGGCTCTAGATTCTAGATTTAATATAATATGAAAACTAAAATATTACAAGATTACATAGGCATATCCTAGATATCAGTTTTTATGTTCCTCATCCCTCAACTATTTTAAAGGTTCATGACCTATTTGGCATGCCCCTAGCTCTCCTCTTTTTACTGATATTAGCAACTGGGTGCTGACATAGCCAACTTTTAGTTTTTAAATCCTATTCTGGATTCTCAGTTAATCTGTTGAAAAGATTCTAATATTTAACTCTGTGAATACATGTAAGAATGAGATAACTTAAAATATAAATCAATTTTTCTTTGCTCTGAACTTAGAATTCAGATAACTTTCTAAACATACTGACCTCATGCCCTCATTCATTCAACATACTTACAATATGCCAATCATATATGTGTGTGCTAGTATTAGAAATATAAAAGCTAATAAAAACAAGGTCCCTGCTCAAGAAGCTAAGAATCTAATAGGGAGGTGAGGTGAGCTAGAGGACAATTAAAATAATTCAGTGATAAATGCTATGATACAGGAAACCACAGAAGGATCTATGAAAGCAAACAAGGAAGGGAGTTTCATCCTATCCTGGGATCAGATCCTTCAGATCCTAAAGGACTAGAAGACCTTAATTTGATGAGAGATGAGGGTGGGTGCTGGAGAATATGGGTCTCAGGCAGATGAGTTATTTTGGGTCTCAGGCAAAGACCCAAAATCAAGAGGAGTTATTAACTGCAAAGATCCAAAATCAAGAATAGAGTATGGTACCTTATGGGAACTACAACAGTTCAATACACTCATGTTTAGGATCAAGAAACTATAGCTTAGGAGAGTTAAGCAAAAGCCAGATGATGATGGACTTTATTGCCCATACTTAGAAACTTAGACTTCATCTTGAAAGCTTAGGAAGAACATTAAAGACATGAAGAAGATGCACAATCACGTCAATTTACAGTACATTCATACTTTAGAAAGTTACTACTGTCAAGAACATTGATGATGAACTGGAGGAGAAAATGGCAGTAATCCCAAGAGCTGCTCCAGTTGCCCAAGGGAAAAATAAAGACAAAGGCAGTAGGGATAAAGAGAAATATAGGTTAGAACTCTACTATCCATTAAGGTAGCCACTAGCTACATGTGGCTACTGAGTACTTGAAATGTAGCTAGTCTGAATTAAGATGTGCTACACGCGTAAAATACCATAGTTTGAAGACTTTCTATGAGAGTAAGAATGAAAAATCTTATTAATAATTTTACACTAATTGCAAGTTGAAATAAAATTTTAGATATACCAGTTATATAAAATATAAAACTAAAGTTAGTTTTATATTTTTATTTTTACTTTTTAAATGTGGCTATTATGAAAGATTAATTATATAGGTAGCTTGCATCAAATTGCTATGGGACAATGCTAGGTTAGATATTAAAGAGATGAAATGACAGATCTCTGTAACTAACTTGTAGAAAAGTGATATCATTCAGATTTCTTAATTTAGGTTTCAGAAATTAGATGAATGGTGAGCACCAATTGTTAAAAGTAGAAATCTGAGTTACGGTGCTAACTGGACTTTCGGAAAACAGATGTCTAGTAGGCAATTGTATATATACAGGTTAGAAATGCTAGAAACATCTGGCTTAGACAGATGTTAATATTTTACGTATTCAACATTTTAATGCTATCAAAGCCATGGATATTAATTCAAATACAGCATACAGAGTAGGAAACAGGCCAAGAAGGAACACCAACATCCCATCATAATCGCCTAAACAAACCTAAGAAGAGAAGAATTAAAGAGTTCACAGCAGCATTTCAAAGGATGTCAACTGCAGCAGCCCCCTCAAAAAGTGGTTAACTATATCAAATGCTCTGGAGCGGTCAATCTAAGAATACAGAAAAATCTACTTATTGTTATTGGGAACCACTGTCAAAGCTGTATCAATGGAAAGATAGGGAAAGAAGGCAAAGTGGAAACAAGCAGAAAAAAACTACAGGAAGTCAGTATAAGCAATTATTTTTTAATATTTATCTTTGAAAAGAATAGAAGCCAGAAAATACAAGGTCAAGAAAGAGTTTTAAGCACTTTAAAAAAAAAAAGGCAGACAGTTATATTTGTGTAATGCTAATAGAAAACACCAAGCAGTAGACAAGCAGCTGAAGAGAGGAAGTAAGGACACCGATAACATTTATGGAATGAAGGACAGGATTTTCCCTAAGCACCAGAGATAAAACAACTTACCAATACCCAGAAAAGAGAAGAGAAGTAGGGGATTTTAAGAGGTAAAGATGTGAAACAACAACCACAAAAATAGAGAGAGAGAGACTAAGGAATACACAGCAGCCATCCAAGCAATTTTCTCCACTTAGTTAAGGCTGAAGACCACAAATCTTTGAATGTATCCCTGGAAGCCATCTGATCTTTTCCTCCAGTAGCAATCCATAACTTGAGAAATTTGTGGGAGTCATTTGAAACTGTTATTTTGCAGGAAGGGTACGCAAGTGATCAAGAGAGCTGACAAATACAATTGAAGCAATTCAGTGAATGAAGACGGAGAGGATCAAGGGTGGAAGGCAGGAAGTAAAGAAGACAGTAAAAAAAATGTAAGTTGTGGTTAGAATGGGCTATACAATTAAGATTTTAGATGAGGAAGGTAAGTTGCAGATGGTAACCCCATAGGGTTATTTCTTTTCTTTTTCTTTTTAAATATTTTTTCTTCCCACCCATTCCCCCATAGAGCTATTAAAAGGATGGCTCTCAGATGAGACAAAGAGAAAAAAGGATGGCTCAAACACAATCAAGAAACTGAGGCCAACTTATTGAAAGTGTCTTACACATGGGCCTAAAAATGTCCCAGAATGATGATGGGGCTTGGAGCATAAAGAAAAATTGAGTGTTAGATGTCATATTTAATATTAACAAAATAAGCGTACAGTAACTGAAAATTTTAAGGAGGGGTAGAAAACACTGCTGCTAAACAGTAAAACTATAACAAAGCAGGTTCTTTTTTTTGCTTGGTTTTATTTTTTTGAGACTGAGTTTTGCTCATCGCCCAGGCTAAAGTGCAATGGCGCGATCTCGGCTCACTGCAACTTCCGCCTCCTGGGTTCAAGTGATTCTCCTGCCTCAACCTCCCGAGTAGCTGGGATTAAAGGCATGTGCCACCATACCCGGCTAATTTTTGTATTTTTAGTAGAGATGGGGTTTCACCATGTTGGCCAGGCTGATATCAAACTCCTGACCTCAGGTGATCTACCCACCTCAGCCTCCCCAAGTATTGGGATTACTGGCGCGAGCCACTGTGCTCGGCCAGAAGCAGGGTTCTTTTTTAGGGAGGATGTCCTAGAGTCTAGACCAGTGCTATATTATGGAAATATTAGGTAACCACATATGTAATTATAAATATGCTAGTATAGGGATCTCCAACTTCCAGGCCATGGGACTGGTAGCAGCCCGCGGCCAATCACGAACTGGGCCGCACAAGAGAAGGTAAATGGCGGGCAGGTGAATGGAACTTTATCTGTATTTCCAGCCTCTCGTATTACTGCCTGGCTCAGCCAGCTGTCAGATCAGCGAAGTATTAGATTCTCAATGGAGCGTAAACTCTACTGTGAAATGCTCATTCAAGGGATCTAGGTCGCACAAACCTTATGAGAACCTATTGCCTGATGATCTGTCACTGTCTCCCATCACTCTAGATAGAACCTCATCTCTTTAAGGGAAAAAAAAAAGGACAAATTAAAATGAAGATTAGGCCAGGTGTGGTGCCTCACTCCTGTAATACTAGCCCTTCGGGAGGCTTAAGCGAGTGGATTGCCTGAGCTCAGGAGTTCAAGACGACCCTTGGCAACATGGTGAAACTCCATCTCTACTAAAGTATAAAAAATTAGCTGAGTGCAATAGAGCACACCTGTACTCCCAGCTCTGTAGAAAGCTAAGGCACGAGAACTGCTTGAACCTGGGAGGCAGAGGCTGCAGTGAGCCAGGATGGTGCCATCCTGGCTCTGACAAAGTGAGACTCTGTCTCCAAAAATTAAAAAAGTAAAATGAGGCCAGGTACGGTGGCTAACACTTGTAATCCCAGCACTTTGGGAGGCCAAGGTGGGTAGATCATCTCAAGTCAGGAGTTTGAGACAAGCAAAAAATACAAAAATTAGCTGGGCATGGTGGCACACACCTATAATCCCAGTTACTCGGGAGGCTGAGACAGGGGAATCGATCAAACCCGGGAGGCAGAGGTAGCAGTGAGCCGAGATTGCACCACTGCACTTCAGCCTGGGCAACAAAATGAGACTCCGTCTCAAAAAATAAATAAATAATTTTAAAAAAAATGATTAGTAGTGCCCAATACTAGGTGATGATGTGGAAAAAGAAACACCCTCCTACATGACTTTTGGAATATAAACTTAAACAACTGACCTAAAGAGCAATTTAACCATGTGGACCAAAAACTGAAGTTTTTATTCTCTTAAATTCAACAAATTTTACTTCCAGAAATGGATAGTCTTGAGAATCATACATAACTAAGATAAAAGAATATTCAACAAATCACTGCTCATAATAGTAAAAAATTGTAACAATTTTTGACACGTTCTAAAGACAAGTGAAACAAAAATTGTATTACAGTACCTTCATATATTAAAATGCCAGGCAGCCCTTAAAAGTAAGATTTTAGAAAAATATGCATGGACAGATAATGATATACTGACTAGAAGAAAAACCATCCTTAAGCACTTGTCACAGGAGAACATCAAAGAAATTGGTGGAGTAAATACTTCAGAAAAGCATCTGCTTCATTAAAAGCAAGGAGAAAACTGACACAAATTGTCCAAATCAACTGACTTAAAATTCTGGAAATTAACCAGAAGCTTGCAGGAATCCAGGTAATGCTTATTCAAGAAAAAGAGCTGAACCTTGGTAAAAAGAGCAGTTCCTGCATTTTAACTTGCCCATTCTCATCTCTCCTCCACCTCTACAGTATCCCTGAAAACCAACAGCACACAATCACCATAAAAACCCAGCAGCCTGGCAGCAACTGGGAAAAAAAAACAGAACAAGCATGGAATGCCTTCAAAGCCTCATTCTCAAAGTGTTATCATTATTTGATGTGTCTGGTAGTTCCCTGGAAAGGCCCACTCACAAGTAACCACTAAGATAACCAAGCAGAGACTTCAGTGACAACATATGGCAAAAATTAACTTCACAGAATTAGTTCAAAAAGCAACTAAGCAGGCCAGATGCAGTGGCTCAGGCCCATAATCCCAGCACTTTGGGAAGCCGAGGCGGGCAGATCATGAGGTTGGGAGTTCAAGACCAGCCTGGCCAATATAGTGAAACCCTGTCTCTACTAAAAATACAAAACAGCCAGGTGTCGTGGTGTGTACCTGTAATCGCAGCTACTCAGGAGGCTGAGGCAGGAGAGTCGCTTGAACCTGGGAGACAGAGGTTGCAATGAGCTGAGATTGCACCACTGCACTCCAGCCTGAGCACACAGAGTGAGAGTTGGCCTCAAAATAAAAAAACATTAAACAAAAAAGCAACTAAGCAAATTTAAAAAAAAGAGCAACAAGAAACCCTGCAGGGAAGAGAGTCTGATTTTCAGAGCTGCTACACTGTATTATTTAAAAGGTCTAGTATTCCTTTGTAGGGACATGGATGAACCTGGAGACCACTGACACAAGAACAGAAAATGAAACAATGCATGTTCTCACTCATAGGTGGGTGTTGAACAATGAGAACACATGGACACGGGGAGGGGAGCACTACACACTGGGGTCTGCTGGGGGGAATAGGGGAGGGACAGAGGGGAGTGGGGAGTTGGGGAGAGATAGCAGGGGGAGAAATGCCAGATATAGGTGAAGGGGAGGAAGGCAGCAAATCACACTGCCTCATGTGTACCTATGCAACTATCTTGCATGTTCTTCACATGTTCCCCAAAACCTAAAATGCAATTTAAAAAAAAATGTCTAGTATCAAGAAAAAATTATGAGCTTTGCAAAAAAAAAAAAAAAAAAAAAAAAAAACCAAAACTGCATGGCCCATATACAGGGGGAAAAAAGCAACAGTCCCTGAGAAAGCCCAGACATTAAACAAATACATTAAACCTGCAATTTTAGATATGTTCAAGAACTAAAGAAAAGTCAAATAAACCAATGTCAAGTATGAAAACTATGTTCATCAAATAAGGAATATGGAAAAAGATAATTTTAAAAAAATCCTAGAGTTGAAAAATGTAAAAAATGAAAGAATTCACTAGGGAAGCTCAACAAAAGATTGGAGCTTGCAGAAAAAAAGAATCACCAAACCTGAATCAATTTAGTTAAAGGAAGAAAAATGAACAGACAGAGACCTACAGAAAAAAATCACACATGAAGTAGGGGAGGGAAGGAGAAAAGGGGTGGGTGCAGGGAGGAAGGGACAGCACGTATATTTGAAGAAAGAGAACTGAAAACTTCCTAAATTTGAAGAAAAACATTAGTCTCCACATCAAAAGCTCAACAAACTGAATAAGATAAAATCAAAGAGACTCACACATCATAATCAAACTGTCAAAAACCAAAAATAGAGAATCTTGAAAGCAGCTTGTGAGAAGCAACTGTATGTACAAGAGACTGTAAATAAGAATAATAGCTGACGTCCTATCAGAAACCACGGAGGCCTGAAAGCAAAAGGATAACATATTCAAAACGTTGAAAGAAAAAGACTGTCAACCAAGTGAGCTATGATCGTGCTACTACACTCCAGCCTGAATGATGGAGACTCTGTCTCAAAATAAAGACTTGAGATATAGAGAACAGCAAAATCACAGGTGTAAATCATATCACTATTTAGACTAAACATAACTAAATTAATGTATTTTGCTGTTTCAGATTTAATGGGAATCCGATCAGAAGACAAAGAATGGCTACATGAATTTTTAAAAGTAAGATCTACCTACATAGTGCCCACATGAGACAGGTTTTAGAATCACAAACAGGTTGAAAAAAAGGACAGAAAACAAAGACTGAGCTGAAGTAGCTACACTAGTATCAGAAAACACAGACTTAAAAGACAAATATTATTACCACAGACAAGAGTATTTTATACTGACTGAAGGATCAATCCACTGAGAAGATGTAACAATTTTAAGCACTTATGCCTCTAGCAAAGGGGTCCCCAAATTGCACAATGCTAAGAAAATCAACGGTAGAAATAAAACAATTGAACAACAGTAGCTGACTTTCAACACCCTACTATAACAGGTAAAACAACTAGACAGATAAAGAAATAGCAGAAGACTCAACACACTATAAACCAACTAGACTTAACACATAGCTTTACAACATTCCACCCAAAACCAGCAAAATATATTCTTCTCAAGTGCACATGGAATATTCTCCAAAATAGACCATATGTTAGATCACAAAACAAGTCTCAAGTTACACGTGTTGAAAATCATACAAGGTATATTCCTCATCCACTAGAGGATGGTGTTAGACATCAACTGAAAAGAGAAATTTAGAAAATTTACACATTTGTGAAAATTAAACAATATACTCTTTAAGAATCAATGGGTCAAAAACTAAATCACAAGGGACAGTGGAAAATAATTCGAGGTGAATGAAACTAAAAATACAACATACCAAAATGCACTGAACGCAGCTAAATCTGCTTGAAGGAAATTTACAGCTTTAAATGGCCTGTATTAAAAAGAAAGATCTCATGTCATAACCTTCCATCTCAAGAAACTAGAAAAAGAGCAAACTAAACCCAAAACAGGAAAAACAAAATAAGGAAATGATTAATTGAGCAGAAATAAGGGAAGTACATAAAATGGAAACATTAACAAAACTGTAAGTTGGTTCACTGAAAAGATCAACAAAATTGACAAAACCTTAGCTAAACTGACCAAGAAAAAACACAGAACATTACTGAAATCAGGAATGGAAGAGGGGAAATCACCTTTCAGAAATAAAAAAGAATTACAAGGGAACCCATAAATAATTCCATGCTGACAATATAGCAGATTATAACCTACAGGAAATACAAAAATCCCTAGAAAGACATAAACTACCAAAACTGACTCAAGAAGAAATAGAAAATCTGAATAGTCCTATAATAGATTAGTAATACACACACACACACACACACACACACACACACACACACACACACACACCAAGAAAACAAAAACACGAAACTTTCCCTGACACCCATGCCCAGATGTCTTCACTAGTAAATTTTATCAAATGCTTAAAGGTTGTATAATCCTTCAAAAACTATTCCAAGAAATAGAAAACAATGAAATACTCCCCAACTCATTTTATGAGGCCAGTTTTACTCTGATACCAAAACCAGACATATCAAGTAAAAACAACCAGTCAACATCTTATATGGATGCAAAAAATATCACCAAAGTACTAACTAGCAAAACAAATCCAGCAATAAAAAGGGATTATACACTATAACCAATGGGATATATCCCAAAATGAATTTTTTTTTTTTTTTGAGACGGAGTCTCACTCTCTCACCAGGCTGGAGTGCAGTGGCACGATTTCAGCTCACTGCAACCTCTGACCCTCTGCCTCCCAGGTTCAAGCAATTCTCCTGCCTCAGCCTCCCAAGTAGCTGGGACTACAGGCGCATGCCACCATGCCCAGCTAATTTTTTTGTATTTTTAGTAGAGACGGGGTTTCGCCATGTTGGCCAGGATGGTCTTGATCGCTAGACCTTTTAATCGGTCCACTTCTGCCTCCCAAAGTCCTGGGATTACAGGCATGAGCCACCACGCCTGGCCAAATATGCTGGTATTACATATGAAAATTAATCAGTGTAATACACTAAATTAAAACACACACACACAACAAACACATGGTCATCTCAGCAGACAGAGAAAACACATTTGATAAAAATTCAACACACTTTCAATGATAAACACACTTAACCAACTAGAAATAGAAGAGAACCTCCTAGGCAGGGCACAGTGGCTCACACTTGTAATCCCAGCACTTTAGGAGGCCAAGGCGGATGGATCACAAAGTCAAGAGTTCAAGACCAGCCTGGCCAATCTGGTGAAACCCCATCTCTACTAAAAACACAAAAATTAGCTGGGCGTAGTGGTGGGCACCTGTAGTCCCAGCTACTCGGGAGGCTGAGGCAGGAGGATAGCTTGAACCTGGGAGACAAGAGGTTGCAGTGAGCCAAGATCATACCATTGCACTCCAGCCTGGGTGACAGCAACACTCTGTCTCAAGAGGAAAGGAAAGAGGAAAGGGAAGAGGAAAGGAAAGGAAGAAAGAAAAAAAAGAAGAGAACCTCCTTAACCTCATGAAGAACATCTCAGGAAACCCAAAGCAATGATGAAAGACTGAACGCTATCACCCTAAAATCAAGAACAAGACAAAGACGTCTACCATTGCCACTTCTAATCAATACTGTTCTGGAGGTTCTAGAAAAGGCAGTTGGTAAAATAAAGAAAATGAATCTAGATTATAAAGTAATGTAAGGAGTATTTGCAGGTGATATAATCTTATCAATAAAAAATCCAAAAGAATCTACTAAAAAAAAAAACTAGAGGAACTAATAAAGCTACATATTAAGATCGACATACAAAAATCAATTGCATTTCTATAAAAAAAAAAAACAGTTCCATTTGTGATAGCATCAAGAATAAAATACCTAGAAATAAATTTAACAAAAAGAAATGTCTTATACATCAGAAATATAAAACTGTTGTTCAAAAAAACTGAAGATCTAAATAAATAGAAAATATTTTGGGTTAATGGTGTAGCAGACTTAATAGTGTTAAGAAAGCCAGACTCTTCAAATTGATACACAAGTTCAACACCATGGCTATCAACATTCCTGCTGGCCTACTTGTAGACATTAGCAAACTAACCCTATAGTTCAGATGGAAATTCAAGGGAACCAGAATGGCCAAAACAATTCTGAAACAGAACAAAGTTGGAAGATTCACACTCCCTGATTTCAAACTTACTGCAAAGTTACAGTCATTAAAACAGTGTGGTACTGTCATGAGGACATTTTTCAGTAAGAAACAAATGAGAATCCACAAATAAACCCTTACATTTATGGCCAATTGTTTTCACAGAAGGTTGTCAAGACAACACAATGGAAAGGTTAGTCTTTTCAACAGTAAGTGATGAACCTACTGAATAGCCACATACAAAAGAATGAAGCTGGATCCCTATCTCACATCATACAAAAAATTAACTCAAAATGGATCAAAAACTTAAACATAAAGGTCTAAAACTATAAAACTCTTAGAAAACATAGGTGTAAATTTTCATGACCTTGGATTAGAAATGCTTTGACTATGACATCAAAAGCACAAGTAACAAGTAGATAAACCGGACTTCATCAAAAGAAGCCATCATTAAAATACCTGTGCTTCACAGAACACTATCAAGAAAGAGAAAAAACACCTTTGGAAATGTAGAAAATACCTGCAAGTATTCTATCTGATAAAGGACTTATATCCAGAATCCATACAGAATTCTTACAACTGAACAGTAATAAGACAACTTCATTAAAAACTCAGCAAAGCATTTTAATAAACATTCCTGCAAAGAAAGTGTACAAATTACCAATAAGCACATGAAAAGATGTTCAACATCATTAGAGAAATGCAAACTAAAACCACAATGATACCATCTCATACCCAGTAGGATACTTTTAAAAGACAGGCAATAACAAGTGTGGACAAGAATGTAGAAAAATTGGAACCCTCATACATTGCTGGTAGAAACGTAAAATAAGGCAGCTGCTTCAGCAGTTTGGCAGTTCTTCTAGAGTTAAACGAGAGTTACCCTATGATCCAGCAATTCTATCCCTAGATATATATCTAAGAGAATGGAAAATTCTATGTCCACACACAAACTTGTACTCAAAACATTCACAGAAGCATTATCCATAATAGCCAAAAAGTAGAAACAACCCAAATATCAACTAATGAATGGATAAATGAAATGTGGTAGTATATATACAACAGAAAATATCCAGCAATAAACTGGAATGAAGTACTACTGAGGCATCCTACAACATAGACAAAACTTGAAAACACTGCTACTAAGTGAAAGAAGCCATCACAAACGATCACAGTATATAATTCCATTTATATAAAATGTCCGGAATAGACAAATCCACAGAAATGGCAAGTAAATTAGTGGTTGCCAGGACAACGCAAGAGGAGGCACGGGGACTGATCATTAATGGCTGCAAAGTTTCATTTGGGACTGATGAAAATGTCCTTAAAGTAGATAGTGACAATGGTTGCACAACCCTCAATACATAAAAAACCACAAAATTATACACTTCCAAGGAGTAAATTTTATGGCATGTAAATTATCTCAATAAATCTGTCATTAAAAAAAGCATTGCTGGGCGCGGTGGGGCTCAGGCCTATAATCCCAGCACTTTGGAAGGCCAAGACGGGCAGATCACAAGGTCAGGAGTTCAACACATCCTGATCAACATGGTGAATCCCTGTCTCTAATTTAAAAATGCAAAGAAATACCAGGTGTGATGGCGTGAGCCTGTAATCTCAGCTACTCAGAGGCTGAGGCAGGAGATTCACTTGAACTCAGGAGGCAGAGGTTGTAGTGAGCCAAAATCACATCACTGCACTCCAGCCTGGGTGACAGAGTGAGACTCTGTTACAAAAAAAAAAGCATGTACTGTACACTACCTTTCACGTATAAAGTGTTGTATCTCCTTTCTCACACATATCTTCTCATATGTGCAAAAAGATAGTCACAAAAAAAATCATGAGATCCATTACCTCTATGGATGTGTGGAAAAGTGGTAGAAAAAAGAAAAATGAGAACAGAGTAAAAGAAAGGTGAGAGGAATACTAAATTAGTCTATTAACTAAGTTAGTCTGTTAATACCATGGTAATTTTCCATATATTCCCATTAAAAAAAAAATCAGCCAGGATGTGAAAAGAAATAGTAACAAATAAAACTAACTGTATTTCAAAAGAACAACATGAAGGAAGACACTGAAGGGGGTGAAACAGAAAAAAAAGCATAATTAACTTTGGAAACAGGTATTTTGATGAGTATAAGGTATTAGTATAGCATATTAACAGTATTAGTAGTGCATAAGGCTATAGACAAAAATGTATACACAAATGTTATACTCTAGCAAGTAAGTATACTACATAGTTCTGAAGTTACAGCTATGTGTCCAATAGAATTTTACAAGTATTGAAATAAACTGTAGATGAAAGCCAAGTTTTGAAGAATGGAGTTAAAAGGAAAAGAGAAAGGCTAGACTGAGCTCTGCATTAATAGACTGGAATTGATGTACCAGTATAAATTCATGATTTTTAACATACATATGCATATATTTTTACACACATATACAGAAATGCAGATGTATATAAATTTATATATTGCCTGCCTCCAATCCATCTGCTCAAAACACCTACTAGAAGCAGTGACACCCCAATAGTAATGAGCACTTCTAGTACACACATCTTGGTTTCTTTTTTTTTTTTTTGAGACAAAGTTTCGCTCTTGTTACCCAGGCTGGAGTGCAATGGCGCAATCTCAGCTCACCGCAACGTCCGCCTCCTGGGTTCAGGCAATTCTCCTGCCTCAGCCTCCTGAGTAGCTGGGATTACAGGTACGCGCCACCATGCCCAGCTAATTTTTTGTATTTTTAGTAAAGACGGGGTTTCACCATGTTGAGCAGAATCAAAGAAAGGATGGTGGACTCCTTAGACAATGGTTGACTCCAAGGCTTAAGCAGGAGAAATATAAGATGAACCAGAGAGCAAAGAAGTATCCCCAAAAATGATGGGGATAGGCTGAAAGGATGAACAAGAGTCAATGTGAAAGGGCTTTCAATGGACAACTGAACAATAAAACAATAAAAACATTAATAAATAATTGAACTAATGAGTAAATGAAAGAGTTCTTCCTTACAACAGAAATCCCAACTTTAAAATGCAGCGTAATATAAACAGAAAACCACCAGTAACACAAACAGCACAGTAATAACTGCCACAGGCAAGAATCATTGACAGATAGTAAAGTTAGTGGGTAAAAATATAATGAGAAAGAGGGTGTTTGCATAGTCCAACAAAAAAACTAGTATCTAAAGTATAATAAGAACGCCTGAAACTCATTAAGACAAATAACCCAATTTAAAAATGGACTAAAGATTTCAACGACTACCAAAGGTGACAAACAGATGGCAAATAAGCACACATCATTAGTTATTAGAAAAATACAAATTAAAATTACAGTAAGTTATCTCTACAAATCTGTAAGAATGACTAAAATTAACAGCAGTCACCATTCCAACTGTCATTGCGCACAGGGAACAACTTGAATTCTTATTCACTGGGGATGAAAATGTAAAACGCTACTAACATATTGCAAAATAATTTTGCAATTTATTTAAAAATTAAACATACACCTACCATATTACTTACCCCACGTATTTACCAAAGGGAAATGAAATGCTGTGCCACCATCATTACAGCTTTTTTAAAAGTTTACCAAAAAAATCATGAAAGAAAATACTCTGCAACTTTTAACAGTTAACCCAGTGGCCAGCACACAGTAGGTACAAAATATATACTAAATGAATGAACCTGACTGTTGAAGTTCTAAACTAATGACTTAACAGCAATACTACCAATACCGACCATCAACATTACAGTAATATAACATCAATACATTACTGATGTAATGACTTAATGTCAATATAGCTTTAACCAGTAGTCTGTTATTTCAGAAAGTTCGAAAGCACTGATATACTATCAAATGTGAAATGATCAATATCCCAAGTTACTCATGATGTCATGGTTGTTTCCCAACAAAAACCTTCCCAGAATGGGTAGTTTTGATATGGGCCTTCCTTAAGAGATGATAGGACGTCAAGGCAGGTACAGACATCATAAGCAGAAGCAAGGCCTGGTACAGTGTCTCATGCCTGTAATCTTAGCACTTTGGGAGGCTAAGGCAGGCAGATCACCTGACTCAGGAGTTTGAGACCAGCTTGGTCAACATGGCAAAACCGCATCCCTACAAAAATTTTTAAAAATTAGCCAGACGTGGTGGCACACATCTGTAATCCCAGCTACTGGAAACACTAAGGCATGAGAGTCGCTTGAACCCAGAAGGCAGAGGTTGCAACAGTGAGATGAGATCACACCACTACACTCCAGTCTGGGTGACAGAGCAAGACTGTTTCCAAAAAAAAAAGAATACTGAATATTACTCATTATAAGTAAGAAAAGGGTCAAACCAAGGAGATCCTAAAATGATAGCCTAAAAATTTTAATATAATAAAGATTCACAAGGCAGTATAAGCACAACTAGCTAGAAATATGAATTCTAGTATCTGCTGTAACTTAGAATTGTGTTCTGGTAAGTAATTACATACCCTTCCTGAGCCTTAGGATTGGGATAATGTCTTGATGAGGTCATTTGTAAAGTATATATAAAACAAATAACATAAAAGGGTTGGCACTTCACATACAGTAAGTACAATACATGATAGTTGTTACAGTGGCTGGGCTACAGATGATAGCTATTATTAAGGCCTCTGGACTTGTATCTTACAGAAAAGTGATTCCCAAACCTGGCTATAATCAGAAGAATATGGAGGGCTTCTGATAAAAATAGAAACCCGGGCCCCAGTCTAGAAGTAGGGAATTAAATCTGACTGATAGAACCCAAGAAATAATATTCTTAACAAGAGCTCTAGAAGCTAATAGTATAAATAATAGATATTTATTTTACTATAAATAATAGATAAGTTAATTTGTAAAAGTAGTGTTTTAGGTATAGTAATCTTAAAAATTTTATTAAATGAAGTGGGAAGAAACTGGAAGCCATAAGAACAATGAGAAAAATACCCTATGGGGGAAAAAATGGTCCTTTGTCCACCTTAGCTAGACTCTCATTGTTAAATGGAATCCACTAGCAACCAACTAGAACTAGCATATACATCCTTCAATTAAAAAGCAATGGAGCCTCCCAAAACTTTAAACATAAATTCAAATAAAAATGTTTCCATTAAGCATAAAAACCCCCTATTCCCTTGACATTTCCCTTAGCTCTGGTCAGTACTGTGGTGATGGTGCATTTATACCATATACCATGCTATATTTGCATGTCTGTATTATGTCTGCATGTCCTCTGTGTTGACCAAATGTTTAACTTTCAAAAAGAAAGAGCCAACTTTTCAGCAAATCTAAAATTATTCCAAAATAAAAAAGAGGGGGGAGGGTGGCCTATATCTATGTGATTACCTCTCTAACAGCACAGCAACATGCACTAACACAAACTTAAGTATTTTTGGTGGGTCTACTTGCCAGCTAAGTCATTCTAGTTACCTTTTTCGCCCACAGTTGAGGTTGAGTTAGCCATCTCCCTAAATACCTTTTTTTTTTTTTTAAGACAGAGTCTCGCTGTGTCACCCAGGCTGGAGTATAGTGGTGGACTGATCTTGGCTCACGGCAACCTCCGCCTGCCTCAGCCTCCCGAGTAGCTGGGATTACAGGCACTCACCACCACAATGGCTTATTTTTGTATTTTTAATGGAAACGGTTTCACCATGTTGGCCAGGCTGGTCTCAAAACGCCTGACCTCAAGTGATCCGCCTGCTTTGGCCTCCCAAAGTGCTTAGATTACAGGTGGTCTAAACCACTGCCACCGTGCCTGTCCCTTAATAAGAAAACTTCTAAGCCCCACCTCCCACCCAGTGAGTTATAGTGTCTCCAAGCCTGTTAAGCATTAGAAATGTTTCCAATTCTGGTCCAGGTTTAGAACCACTAATATCCCCCTAATTACAACCTACACACACACACACACACACACACACACACACACACACACACACACTTTCAGTAAAAATTTACAAATGACTGAAATAATTTATTTTCCCCTTCTGGTTAATTTAAGTTAATCATAAAAGAAGCCAAGTTTATATACTCAACTTTTACTATTATAAATATTTTAAAATGTTGATATTTGAAAGTACACTAGTTCCTGGAAATTTTTTCCTTGTATCGATCACCTCACACCCCAGAATGCTACATGTAATAAATGAGGTGGTACTCGCCTTATTTTTTTAAAAAAAAGAACATAGAAAGAATTAAGATAAAATTACTATGAGAATTTTGCCTCCTCTTACACAAATAATGATCCACTCAAAATATTTACAGTATTCTCTAAAACTGAAGGACAATACATTCCAAAATCTTCTTTCAAAAAGAAAGAACTCGGCCAAGTGTGGGGCTCACACCTGTAATCCCAGCACTTTGGGAGTCTGAGGCGGGTAGACTGTCTGAGGTGAGGAGTTCAATACCAGTCTGGCCAACATGCTGTAATCCCGTCTCTACTAAAAATACAAAAAAATTAGCTGAGCGTGGTGATGTGCACCTGTAATCCCAGCTACTCGGTAGGTTGAGGAAGGAGAATTGCTTGACTCAGGGAGGTGGAGGTTTCAGTGAGCCGAAATAACACCACTGCACTCCAGCCTGAACAACAGAGCAAGACTCCATCTCAAAAAAAAAAAAAAAAGAACTCATTACAATCTGAATGGACAATATAAATATCTAAAGATATAAAATGTCACTCCTGCAAAGAAACACTAGCATAACACTGAGTTTGAAACAACTGCTGCTGTGAAATGTTACCAGCAGAAATTCTGAATAAGTGAACATTTTAAAACTACCAAGAAACTGGAGACCTCAGTGTGTATAACTTTGGAAGACAAGAAAGTTTCACATAAATCATTTATTCTAATTTCCTTCAACTCTGTTCACAAATTCACTTACTCAACAAAAATTCAAAGCACAAATGAATACATTTACACTTACCTGAAAATGCTTATATTGCGTCCTGGATGTCTCTCCTAGTATTGAGACCCTACAAGACATCCTGCTTGGATGTCCCTCAGGTCTCTCAATTCCATCTTTTAAATTGCCTATTTCAAGAAATAGCATCTACTCATCTAGCTATTCACTCAAGTCACAACGCTCAAATATTCTGGACTCATTACTTACCACCCACATTTTCCCTAATACCTCACAATCCCTCTGACCAATTTTTAATCCTAAACTGCTACATTAACCTCCCTCAATTTACTGTCTCCACCTAGTGCCCTGTCCAACTCTCCAGAGAGAACTATCATCGTGATTCTTGTGATTACCACTTTTCTTTCAAAGGCTTCAATAAGTATTTTTAAATCCTCAGCACAGCAATACCGGTTGCCTGCTTACCTCTTCTAACCTCATAACCTGAATACTAACATGATTTCTCAGTCTAGAATAAGTATCTTTACTCCTTCACCTCCTCCATCTAATCACTCCTACCGACTTTTAAAGATTGACCTTCTCCAGTATGGAAAAGTTATCCTGCTTCGAACTTTCACTGTATGCTCTACATACCTTTAAATCGTATCACAAATTTTTTACTAAATACAAGCCAGTTATGGGGATACAAAGGTGAAAAAAACACAGTCCTAGACTTTAAGCACAGTGGAGGCAGAAAAATAAAGTCAACAGCAAAAGTTATGGTCTGATAACTTTTTTTAAGCTAACACCTGAGTGTTTATTATATGCCAGGCATCATGCTAAGGATTTGCCATGTACTATATCTCAGTTACTTCTCCAATAACCTTATGATTTCCACTGTATGAAGAAGGAAAACTACAAGTTCTGTTATTTGCCCAAGGTTCAATTAAACTTTAGAACTGAGATAGGAATCCAAGTCTGACTCTAGACCCGAAGCTCTTAATCGCCATGCCTCTATTTCTACTGCCACAGCATTTAATTCAGTTCCCCCAGTGGCCAGCACACAGCAGGTACAAAATGTGTATTTGTTAAATAAATGAACTTGACTGTTGAAGTTCTAAACTAATGACTTAACAGCAATAGTATCAATACTTAAAATCAATGTTATGGTAATAGAACATCAATACATTATTGATATAATGGCAATGTCAATACTACAACTTTTAGGTGGTAGTCTTCTGCTTCAAAGAGTTCAAAAGTTAACACTGTTAGTGTATTTATTAAATACACTAACAAATGTGAAAAGATCAATATCCCAAGTGACTCATCATGTCACAGTTGGTAACAGCAAAATATTGGAAATTAATGTCTATCAGAAGCAGACCCGTTAAACAAATCACGGTCTATCCCATATCACGGTCTATCCATATGCTATGGTCTCAGTGTGTTCTCCCAAAGTCCGTATGTTGATACTTCATCACTATATGACCTTATAAAAGAAGTGCTTGATCCTTTTTCCCCTTCTACTTACTATATTAGGGAACAGCATTTGTTCCCTCCAAAGGAAGTAGCATTTAAGATGCCATCTTAGAAGCAGAGACACCAAATCTGCTGGCACTGTGATCTTGGACTTCCTAGTTTCCAGAATGGAGAAATAGATTGCTGTTCCTTATAAATTACCCAATCTCAGGTACTTTGCTGGAGCAGCACAAACAGACTGAGATATCATATAACACTTACGCAGCTGTATAAAAGAATAAGAATGCTCTTTATTTACTGACATGGAATAATCCAAGGTACACTCATTGCAAAGAAACAAGGTGTCTTATGCTACCAAGGGTGGGGATGAAAGTATATATGCTTTTAACTTCCATATGCAAAAAACATCTTTGGAAGAATATACAAGGAACTGTTAACACAGGATGCCTGAGGAGTAGGGAACTCGATGACCTGGGGGTAGAAGGAAGGAGATTTCACTGTATTTCTCTGTTTAACCTTCTGAATTTTGAACCAAGTGATTATATTACCTATTCAAAAAACTCCCAATAAAATTGTTAAAAAGCAATTTTAGAAATGAAAACAGAAACATCGTAACATCCATGGCCACAGCTTTCTTGATTGCTATGGTGTCAAAGTGTCTGATTCTTGTTGGAGTCAAATATTGGTTAAATCAATGAGCAAAGTTTACAAAAGTTTCAAATTACCACTGCAGGCATATTTCAAATATATTTTATAAAGAATAGCATTAACTGGTGGAAAATGGTTTTGATTTTCCTGAAAACAGTCAATCAGAGCCACAGATTTTCCAAGCCTCATCCCAGGCCTATCATTTATCAAAGTGTGAAACGCTACAAGAATCTGTATTCTTTGAAAAACACCATGATGATCATTTTATTTCAAATCTTATATAATAAAGAATTTATGGGGGTGGGGAGACTTTAGAAAGTTACCCAGAAAAAACGCTTTAGATGAGTCAACTGTATACATCTATCAGTAAAGCTGTTAAAAAAAAAACCCACAAATTCATGGCTATTAGAAATATTATCAGTGGTTACCTGGGGCAGTAGAAGGAGAATTCCAACAGGGCACAAGAAATTCTGGGATGGTGGAAATATTCTATATCTTGATTAGAATAAAGGCTACAAGATGTACTTATGCACATGTCAGCAATTCATTGAACTAAATACTTAAAATCCATGTATTTTATTGCATTAAAGTATACAACAATCAATACAGCTACTTGATAATTTGGAAAGCATTTGGATATGTGATTCCTGGGTCCCTCTCCCAGAGATTGCTAATCAGTGGGTCTATAAAGGGAACCAGTTAATCTGCATTTTTAACTCCAGGCCACAGTGGACCCTTCAGGCATAAAGGTCATCAATCATACTTCAGAAAATACTGACCTAGCATAATATTCCATGTCCGGTAATTACTGATCATGCTTTGCAAAAATACATAAATTAATGATAAGACAAAAAAATTTGGTAATTTTGATTCCCAAGTTGAGAAAATACTAAGAATATTGGCAGGGCACGGTGGCTCACACCTGTAATCGCAGCACTTTGGGAGGCCGAGGCGGGTGGATCACGAGGTCAGGAGTTCGAGTCCAGCCTTACCAACATGGTGAAACCCCATCTCTACTAAAAACACCAAAATTAGCCAGGCGTGATGGCGCACACCTGTAATCCCAGCTACTCGGGAGGCTGAGGCAGGAGAACTGCTTGAACCAGGGAGACAGAGGATGCAGTGAGCCAAGATCCCACCACTGCACTCTAGCCTGGGAGACAGAGCTAGATGCTGTCTCAAAAAAAAAGTACTAAGAATATTAAGTGGTAGGAGTTCCAGGAGGAAAAACTAAGGACTAAGACAGTTAAGAAAGCATGTTCCTTCTTCCCCATCTCCTACAATCCTTCAATAGCTCTCCATCACGTAATTGCAGTGGTTCTCAACCATGGATGATTCTTCTCCCCCAGGTGACATTTGGCAATCTGCAGACATTTTTTTCATTTCACAACCAGAGAGAGCAGGTGCTACTGCTATCTTAGCACAATGACAGCAGGGATGCTGGTAAATATTCTGCCCTCTTCTCCCCCAAATAATTATAAAAGACAGCCCTCCCCTCCCCCAAATAATTATAAAACCTCAAATGAGAAACTCTGACCTGGAGTCTCACCTCCAATGAAGCTACCAAAAGTAGTCAGTTGTGACCCAGAGTTAAACAAAACAACAGAATTAACATGTTACAACTTCAGGAAAGTCCATTTTTACTTCCAGAATAGTGGGGAAGTAGGAAGGATATCATCTTTTTATTTTACATAAAGCAAACACAGAATAAAATGCAAATGACACATGAATACCTAAGACTTAAAAAACTTGAAAATAATGTAAGCAGGAGAAGCTTCAGGCTCTCCCCCCAATAACGGGGTATTTACATATTCTCCTCAGCTTTCAAAGTACAGTATTTTTAAAGTTAACACTGGCCTAAAATATAATGTTGTACATAAACTTTAGCATGACAATCTGTTTGTTGCTACCACACAGTCTAACATAGTGCTATGCAAAGTACAGTCTGTGGACCAGTGAGCCGGTCTGTGAATTATCCGTTTAAGTCAGAGAAACATAGAAACGGAGAGCACAAAAAATTGGAAATTTTAACAGCAGAATAAATTACATCTATTGAAATTAATAAAAAAAAATGGGGCTTATAATTTATCTTTCTTATTCCATTTCCTCTTTTTTTATCTGCAGTACAGTCATGCACTACATAACAATGTTTTGGTCAACAATGGACCACATTTATGACAGTGGTCCCATAAGATTACAATGGAGCCAAAAAAATTCGTATCACCTGTGAAATCACAGCAGTCACAGGTTCAGAGCACAGAACATCATCTTTTCTATGATTAGAAACACAAACACTTGGCTGGGTGCGATGACCCAGTCCTGTAATCCAAGCACTTTGGGAGGCCAAGGCAGGAGGATCAGTTGAGGTCAAGAGTTCGAGACCAGCCTGGCCAACAAGGTGAAACCCATCTCTACTAAAAATACAAAATTAGCTGGGCATGGTAGCAAGAGCCTATAATCCCAGCTACTCAGGAGGCTAAGGCAGGTGAACTGCTTGAACCCAGAAGGCAGAGGTTGCAGTGAGCCAAGATACCGCCATTGCATTCCTGCCTGGGAGGCAAAAGCAAAATTCCATCTCAAAAAAAAAAAAAAAAAAAAAACTTACCATTACCATTGTGTCATAACTGTCTACAGTAGTGAGTACAATAACAAGCTGTACAAGCTCACAGCCTAGAAGCAATAGGATATAGCCCAAGTGTGTAGTAAGCTTTACCATCTAGGTTTGTAAAGGTACTCTACATCTCAATGTATCCCTATTATTAACAATGCATAACTGTACTTTTTAAAATTATAATCTAACCTACTCTGACTGATACATCTAGTGAGTAGCAAAGCCAAGATTTGAATCCATATCTAACAACAAAGCCCATGTTCTTAATCATTACTGTTAAGATTTTGAATTGAAACTCCAATGTGTAATCCCTACATCTGGACAGCTGGAATGCACCAAGTGTAAGTCACAAGGTCTTAGTAAGTCTGGCCTAAGGCCTTCAACACTAAAAGCCAGCCAAGCTGCCTCTTTGACCCCTCTTCCCCAAGCCCATGCTCAAAGTTTAGTCTCCAGATCTCTGATGATGCAAAAGTACACAGGAAGACAAAAACAAAGAAAAGATTCATCCTCAAGGCCTAGAAGCGGTCACTGAATGCTACTCTTTTCTCTTTTGGAAGCCACCCTGGTTTCTGGCTATGGGGGATAAGATCCTCTCAAATAGGAGTAGGCCCCAGATCTCTCTAATCATGCTAGCTACATGGAGTACAGAATAAATGAATGCAAAACAAAAAAAAGCCACAGGGACTTAATAGTCTTCAATTTTAAAGTCTTCCTCACACTGGGACCTCCAACCCCTAACCTAAGTTTCAAAGACTTTAGATATGACTCATCCATACTGCATATTTTGACCAGAATCCTTTAAAAAAATCATATCCCAACCCAGTACACAATATCTGAAAGAAAATTAAACTTCCCTCAAAAAAAATCGTATTAAGTGCAATGTCCTATTTTGGTGCAAAAGTAATTGCGGTTTTTCTCATTACTTTCAATGGCAATATTTACTTTCCCTTCTTAAATATTAGTAAAAATTCACAAAATTATCTCAAGACCCACTAATGGGTCACAACCTGCAGCCTTCAAAACACTGCTGTACAGTTCAAAGGTTTACATGTAACGGTATGTTCTCATCTAGCAAACTAAACCATAAGCAAACTACCTTAAAATTCTACTCCTTAAAAACGGAATTTTTCTTCATTTCTATTACATAATAAAGTTTATGTCTTTACAGTTCAAACTTAGTACAGGAAAAAAAACATACAAAAAGTTTTGTCTCAAAACTTAGTAAAATACATAAATTAGTTTAAAATGTTCAACTTCTAATCAAAAACTGAAGATAGCTTATCAAGTGAAAATGTGAAACACATTTCTCAGCAGGCAATTTAGTCAGGTAAGAATCGGCAATTCCCAGAACACAGTCTACAATAAATACGTATATCATCAAATTAAAAGAAGTCTGAAACTCCTGCTCTACCACTATCCTTATGATGACTGGTCCCCTCATCTGATCACTCTCCATTACTGAGACCTTAGAAGCCAAAGATCTGACTCTTCTTCCTCCCTCCTTCCCCTCATGCTTTGCCGTTGTTGTTGTTCTAGCATACTCCTCTAAATTCCCCTAGGGTCTGTAAGGAGTCCTAACTTGTCTTAGACTTGCACAGAAGTTCCGGTATAGTTTTGCTTAAAATTACTTATATGGGAAAATGTGCAAATCCGAACAACGAATTTTATCACAAACTTCTGAAATATAACCTTTTATACTACCTTTCATGTATTATGTATGCGTCAAATATTTCCAAACCGAAGCCTACAACAAAAATTATTAAGCTACATTAGAAAAAAGACAATATCCTTCCTTTTTAAAAGACAAGAACTAATTCAAACCAACTTAACATAAATTTCTGTTATTTGTTGTGAACTTGACTTCCCTAAGCCTAAAAACACCTGCGCCATTTTTAATAACTGTATTAAGACCTGGTTCCATCATGTTGTCCCACCACAGAATAACACAATGCTATCATACGAATCACCTGTGTAGCTTCCACATTTATTTCATAGCTTCACTCAACTGAACAGATGAGTGGGATGCAAGATTGTTTACTGCTGTGCCGCCTCCGTTCCCCCCACTCCACCACAACCACCCAACCACCCCTTACTCCTTCCCTTGCAGTCTGAAGAAATAAAGAATCCAAGCAGCAGATATCCCCCCACTTCAGTGTATCAGGATTCTACAAGTTTCATCCCTACCTGTATACTTCAAGTCTGAAAATACTCTCCTCTCCAACTTACACATAAATTTTAGGGGGAAAAACTGACGATACTTATCACCTGCATGTTCATACACATGTGAAACGGGTTAAAAGCTTGTGGATCTAGGTTATCCGTTCATTAAGATTCTCGGAGGCAGTAAGATGTTCTTCCCTTTCATCAAAATAACAAAGCCAGAAGAAAGAATTCGTAAAGCTGAACTATTTAGCAACAGCCTCTCAAGAATGCAGAAAGTTATTATTTCAGGAACTAAGCAAACACCTGAGCGTCACACATTCTTTCCTAGGACTGTAAAAACCCCGATTTGTAAGTGTACTCTGAAACGGTAACCTAGCAAACGGAAACGTCCTAGAAACGTCTCCGTGGCTTACGTCTTCCCATGGACACAGCTGAAATGGGAGTCAGGAGTGGAAAATGGGAATGAAATGGTCTGTTCCTTCTCCAACACGCGGGGGAGGAGAGGAAATGAAAGGGCTCCTCCAAGGAATAACCACGAATACCGAACTTCTCAGACTAATCTCCCCAGGCTTTGCCAGTCCGCATCGCCGCCCCCCTTCCCAGGGACCCTTCCCACCCTTCCCGCCTCCGCCGGGGGGCGCCCTTCCCAGACATTCTTTCCCGTTCCTAAAATCAAGCCCGAAAGCAAAGTCCCGACTCTCCGTTCCCAAGGCTCGCCCGCCATCCACTGGCCTTCCGAGCTGCGCCCGGCGAGGCGGCCCCGAGAGGCGGGAGAACCGGGAGGCGACGCGGTGCCCGGGGCCGCCGCAGCCGCCGCAGCCGCCGCAGCCGCCGCAGCCGCCGCAGCCGCGGCCCGGGGCATCCTTCCTCCTCCCTCCCGCCGCGCCCTCCCGGGCTGGCCCGCGGCACCGTCGCCCGAGCGCTCGCACCCGTCCGCAGCCCTCCCGGCCGCCCACTGCCCCGCGAGGGAGCCTCTGCCCACGGGGCTGAGGCCGGCGACAGGACGAAGCCGAGCCACGGGCGCCGGCGGGCGCGGGAGGACGCAGGGGGCAGGCGGAGGGACGGAGGCGAGGGCAGGGCTGAGACCACCCCGCTCCGGCTGCCCCGGCCGCGGAGGCCGCGGCTCTCCCCGAGCCCGAGCCCGAGCCCGGCCCGCCGCGGCACAGGAAACGCCGCCGCCTCGGCTCTCCGCACTTTCAATTCAAACTGTCACCGCCGCCGCCTCCCCTCCCCCCGGGCCCGCCGCCGCCGCGCCCCGGGCCCGCCGCCCCCACCCCGGCTCCCCCGGCCGCTGCCTCCGCCTCGCCCCAGGGCGTTCCCCGGCCCGGCCCAGCGGCCGCAGACGTTCCCGGAGTTCGGAGCCGCTGACCCGAGTCCCGGCGGCCCGAGGCTGAGACTCACCCATGGCGCTGCTGTTGACGCTCCTCTCCTCAGCAGCAGCGGATCTCGCACTGACCGACATCCCCTCCCCCCCTGCGCGACCAGCCCCGGCGCAGCGCAGCGCAGCCCGCCGATTCTCCAAAGGCGCCTACGCCGATTCCGCGGCGTAGGCGCCGGGCGTCGCTGCTCTGCTTACGCAAGCCACAGCCGGCTGACTGCACTGGCGCTCACCCGACTCCCGCTCCCTCCGCATCCCCCGCCCCCTCGGCCGAGGCTTCCGGGCCGAGCGGAGGCTGGCTTCCATCTCGCGAGATTACCTCCTCCCCAGCCCCGCCGCCTCGCTCCGTTTCGAGCATGACTTCATTAGCGTCAGCAACGTTTTGCTGTTCGGGTTTAGCCGCCATGTTTAAATTGGCGGGATTTCGCACCACTGAGGCCACGGATACTCGGGCTTCTCTGCGTGTTTCTTCAACACTGCCGCTAAGGTTAACTGCGTTACATTTGTTGGAGAAAATGCTGGGGACGCTGCAAAGGAGTGGTCGGTGGGGTGCGAGGGTGGGGTCTTGCCCGAATTAAAGATGGCCGCTGTCCGTTCGGGCCCGCGCTACTGCACGTCAGGTTTTGGAGCTGCGGGAGCCGCCCGGTGGCCTCAGCGCCTCCTTACGGAGTTGGCGTAAGGCAGAGCGGCGCGGCCGTAAGGAACAGTGAAAAGCGCCTCAGGGCGGGGCCGCGTCCGCCCCTCGGCCTCTGGCTACTGAGCCGGCTCAGTGGGTGGAGTGGACGCTTCGAGGCGGGCGTCTGTGCCCCCGTGCGTCCGCGTTTCCGCTGCTTCCTCCACATTCGGGGTGAAAAGTGACGCTGGGCCGTGTGCCCCCACGCTTCCCTCGCGCTGTCACGCCCTGGTGGCCTGGCACAGCCAGGAAGTCGGCCGCCGAAGCCCCCCCTGCGGACGCCGCCGCCACTTTGGCGTGGGTGCCGGGTTCGGCCTTGGAGCCCGCACCCCATTGAGGGATGAATGGACGCGGGAACAGCAGTTCACAGAGTCATAAAGGGCTCCATTGCCGCTCTTCCGCGGCCACGCGCGTCGCTCTGCCGCGGGGACCTTCCCCGGGCGCCTTCTCGTGGAAGCCCGGCTTCCCTCGGAATAGCCCACGGCCTTTCGAACGTTTCTTGAGCCTCGTGGCGCTCTCGGCTGTATTCTTCGCGCACGTGTTACTTTTCCCGTAACGGCGTGTTAAAGAGGAATTTGTGCATTTAAGGCGTGAGCGCGTGCAGGAACGTCCAGAGCAGCATGCTTGCTTTAGTGAAGCGGTCCATGTCCGCTGGCAGGAGAACGGGGGAATAACTGGCACTGTTGGACGAATTGACCTACGCAACACGACAGCTGAAAACCGGTGAACTAAAGCTACCAGTTTTCGTCTAGATAGGGTCATCAACATAATATTGAGGAAGAAAGGCAAGTTGCAGAAGATGTATATGGCATACCGTAAATAAAAGTTTAATAATTAAAAAAAAGAACAAACTAAAAATCGCGTAAGGAAGTCATGCATATCAAATTCAGAATAACGGTTACTTCCAGAGAGGAAGAGAAGGGAATGGAACAGGAGGGTTCATTCGTATCTGCGATGTTTCTTTTCTACCAGAAGTATTGAAAATGTGGCAAAACATTAAGCTAAATAGAGGGCACATGGGTGTTCACTTGTAATTATTTCCTTTATTATTCGATGTACTTGAAATACTTCCAAGTAATTGTTTTAAGAAAGGAAACTTACAGAAGCAGGTTATTTTGTATCTTGATAGATGACATTTCATAAGTCTACGTTTTTATTGAACTGCTCATAAAGTCTGTCGCAATTCATCTGCGCAACCAATCATTAAGTTTCTGAAACTTTTCCAAAGTTTTACTTTGGAAAATGTTTTTGTTTTTTGGTTTTTTTTTTGAGACGAAGTTTCGCTCTTGTTACCCAGGCTGGAGTGCAATGCCGCCATCTCGGCTCACCGCAACCTCCGCCTCCTGGGTTCAGGCAGTTCTCCTGCCTCAGCCTCCTGAGTAGCTGGGGTTACAGGCACGCGCCACCATGCCCCGCTAATTTCTTGTATTTTTAGTAGAGACGGGGTTTCACCATGTTGACCAGGATGGTTTCGATCTCTTGACCTCGTGATCCACCTGCCTCGGTCTCCCAAAGTGCTTGGATTACAGGCTTGAGCCACGGAAATGTTAAATTTCTAGTTTTGAAAAAAAGCAGTGTAGCAAGTAGGGTAAATGTATAGCCTCTGGAGTCAGACTGCCTGAGTTCAAATCCCAAGTCTACATTTATTAGGTTTGCGATCAAGGACAAGTTACTTAACACTTTTCTGTGATCCAGTTTCCTCATCCGTAAACGGAGGTAATACTTATCTAATAGGGTTTTGGTAAGAGTTAAATAGACTAATACATGAACACAGTGCTTAGAGAATGCTTAATAAATATTACCTAAATATAGATTACCTAAATATATATATTACCTAAATATATAATAAATATACCTAAATAATAAAATATTATTTTAAAATACAAAATTAAAGTAAATACATTTGTTAATATAATCGTCTAAAGGAAGTAAATCTTTCCCTCCTGTCTCTACTGATAATGTTTCTTTGAGGAAGATCTTTTAATGGGGAGGAAAGAGGTGAATTGTGTTATTTTGTGCTATGAAAATGGATAAATTCTTAATATAAATAATATTAAATTCCTTGCCTGAGGTTTGTTTATGTTCTCATACTGACTTCACCCCACACTATGATAGCTTCACTACTTTTCATTGAAAATTACATGGAGTGTTACAGGCAATGAAATAATGATATCTTGAGGAACTTTCTTTGTAGGGAGGTTTCATAGCCAATGTTCTGTAGTGTATATACCTGTATATATGTGTGTTATGCAAATTATACGTAAAGCATGAGGAAAGAATTGTATTGATTTTAAGATCTCTCTATTGCACTTTTTACTGTACTATATTTGTTAATAAAATATAGCCTAGACTTGAACCTACTGACTCAGAAACAGGTTTAAAAAAACTGATCCGAAATTCTGGATCATGTAGATGGTTTCCACCACATATTTACAGCGTGCAAACTCAGGGAGGCCTTCAACTTTACTAAGCAATGCTTACGTTCCTAGTTGGCTCTCTCTTATTTACCACAGCAGCCGCTTCTGATTTTCTCCTTATTTTTCAAACCACCCCCCTCACTTATGCTCAAATAAGAGAAAAGAAAAGAATAGAAACCATCAAAGAGGAACTCGGGCTGGGCATGATGGGTCACACCTGTAAACCAGCACTTTGGGAGGCCAAGGCAGGCACATCACCTGAGGTCAGGAGTTTGAGACCACTCTGGCCAACATGGTAAAACTCCACCTGTACTAAAAAAATACAAAATTAGCTGTGTGGTGGTGGGCGCCTTTAATCCCAGCTACTGGGGAGGCTGAGGCAAGAGAATCGCTTCAACCTGGGAGGCAGAAGTTGCAGTGAGCCAAGATCACGCCACTGTACTCCAGCCTGGGCGACAGAGCGAGACTCCATCCAAAAAAAAAAAAAGGAACTCCAACATCTTTATTTTATGCCTCCACACTCGTAAACCTTCTCATATCCACACCCGTTCTTTCAGGTGTCACGATAGATTAGGTGCCCCCCTGTCTGAGACACATATCTCTGCCAGTTCCCTGTATTCCGTCTCTTCGTGCTCATTCTCTAGGTTCTCTCTCCTGCCTTCCCAGGAACTGCAGTGAATGGGTTCTCTATTCAACAAGCTTCTGGATTCTGCAACTACCACCCCACTGAAATTCTCAACAAGGTCACTGAGGACCTCTGTTCAATCCAGTAGACCTTCGTCTTGTTTCCTTTGACCTCTGCGGCGTTTGATACTAGAACTCTTGCATATCTTTTGATTTGCGAAACCACACTTTCCTAGTTTTCCTCCTGGATCTCTGTGTATTTTACCTTTTAGGACCCCTTCTGGCTGTCACATATCCATGAACCTCAGCGTTGTGTGCAGTGGGTTTCTATCTCACGTTTTGTTGTAGTTGTTGCTGTTGTTTTGTTTTTGACAGTCTCAGTCTGTTGCCCAGGCTGGGGTGCAGTGGCACGATCTCAGCTCACAGCAACTTCCACCTCCTAGGCTCAAGCAGTTCTACCTCAGCCCCCCAAGTAGCTGGAATTACAGGAACTCACCACCACACCCACCTAAGTTTTGTATTTTTAGTAGAGACGGGGTTTCACCAGGCTAGTGAGGCTGGTCTTGAACTCCTATCCGCCCGCCTCGGCCTCCCAACGTTCTGGGATTACAGGGCGAGCCAGCGCGCCTGGCCCTATCTTACTTTTTACCTTCTCCTTTATGTGGTCTCACCACCTCCATGGCTTCAGCCACCCAATGTATACACTGGTAACTCCTCATGCAAATTTCGAGTCCAGTTCTCCTGACTACAAATCTACGTATCTTACTGCCTTCAAAATATCTGTCCTGAATGTTCCAAAACATCGAAAAAATTCCAAAGGAAACTATTTTACCAGCTTTTATGTTTCTAATCTCTAAATGGTATCGTCAACCCAGTTTTGTAAACCAGAAATACGGGTATTATACTCAGCGCCTTTCTCTCTTTTACCTCCTACAGCCATGAGAAAGCCCTGTCAGTTTTTCCTTCTCAGCTCTCCCTCATTTTCCATTTCTCTCTGCTTCATTACTATTCTAGTTAAGCCATTATTATCTCCCGCCTCAACTCCTTGCAGTAGCTTTTCTGACTGGTGCCTTGTTAAACTGCACCTCATCCTTCACGTTGTAACCAGTGAGCTTCCTTTTTCTTTTTTTTTTTTTTTGAGATGGAGGCTTGCTCTGGCCAGGCTGGAGTGCAGCGGCACAATCTCAGCTCACTGCAACCTCCGCCTCCCAGGTTCAAGCGATTCTCCTGCCTCAGCCTCCCGAGTAGCTGGGTGCATGCCACTATGCCTGGCTAATTTTTTGTATTTTAGTAGACAGGGTTTCACCATGTTGGCCAGAATGGTCTCTGTCTCCTGACCTGGTGATCTGCCTGCCTCGGCCTCCCAAAGTGCTGGGATTACAGGCGTGAGCCACTGCGCCCAGCCCCAGAGTGACCTTTCTAAGCTTTAACTGTACTAGTCCCCTGTTTAAAGTCTTAAATTTTTCCCTGAGGAAACTTGCATGACACATTCCCTCATTTCTGGATAATCTTATATATCTTACTCGCTCTAAATTCTAGTAAGCCTTGCTGCTCCACTTCACTTTCCTTTTTACACTTGCATTCCTTACCTGGCTTTTCCTACAGCTATCATTTTCTCTAAAAGCCTTCCTTGATCACCAAAGACTAGGTTAGGTACCCTGTCAACTCCCACAGTATCTTGTGTTTACGCCTGTGGTGGTACTAGCAGCAGAGTTTTGTAAATACTCATCTCTCTTCCAAGTAAGAGAGGGAAGTCTAAGTCTAAACTCCTTAAAGTCAGGATCTCTTGTCTTGTCCACCTCTGTAGCCTTGGCACCTGGCCCAGGATACGGTATTCGTTACTTTATTCAACAACTGCTTCTTGAGTGGTAATTGGATACTAGGCACTACTACAGCAGTGAAAGTATGGGATGGGGAACCTCAAGAGGGACTCTCTGAGATGTGCCAAGGGATCAATGTCTTAATTACAAAATTAAGACGCATTTTCTACCGTTTTTGTTCCCATTCTTTCATGAGCACATAGTGTCATTTTCCAGATTCTGTGTGAAGTGTGATATTGCAACAGCCTGAATGCAAAAACACAGAATAATCCAACTGTCTTCGATTACACTAGGCATTCAAGGGATTTGCAAAGATGTCAAGCAATGGCACTCCAAACTTTCTTTGTTGTTGTTTTGGAAGATAGTTATTTTTCATCAAAATCCATTTTTGATGTTATCATGTAATGGTTTATTGCTATTTGATGAATTTTAATGAATAGGCTTTTTAATGAAGTAGCAATATTTTAAAATTTTCTCCGTTTTAACTTTTAATACAGTAAATATCAATAGATACATTTCACATGAAGAAAAACTCTCTGGGGTTGTCAATAATGTTTCAGAATGCAAAGGAGTGCTGAGACCAAAAGTTTGAGAACTGCTGCACTGCACATGCGCGTGCTCAGTGTAGATGTGTTAAATAATTAGCGATTGTCAGTTTGCCAAAACTCCGGCACGTAGCTGCTCAATGTTTCTTAGAGGTTCCTCCCAAATGCCCAGACTTCATATCTGAACAGGTTAAAAAAAAATTAAAAACTACCCAGATTTAATATTTGAATATGCATAAGCGAAAGTATTCTTTAGGTGAATGTGCTTTGTAAACTATGGAGTGTTATGCAAATAGTCTTGTTGTAGTAATTGACTGTGATAAGTATAGACCAGCATTCCAGCTGGTAGTAGACCCAGGACTACCTATAATAATCCAAAAATGAGAGTTTTTATAGCCAGCCATTTCACATTAATCTCATTTAATCCACGTAACGATTGTATGAAATAGGTATTACACTTATTTTTTAATTGAGTAAACCAAAGTTCAAAGAAATGAAATGATTTCACTTAAGGTCTTAACATGTTGCAAGGATCTGAGACAAGGTTTAGAGAACTCACACTTTTCCAGCACGTGAGATCTCCGGTGAAGAGATTTGTTTCCCCGTTGTACTGAATCCTGTCCTGGATTTGCGGGACATTTAGTCTGGTGAGAGGGTAAGATGGTCGTTAGAATTTTCAGGTACTTTTTTACCTTCGATGCAAGAATAAGGACCCGTGAACAGTATTAGGTCTATATGAAGGTTCTGTTTGAGGGCCAACTCAGAACATGACAGGAAAAATCAGATGGCACCTCTCAGAGAACAGATCTGTCCTGTTTCCATGTTACCAAAAATTAGCAGACATGGTCAGGTCGAGTGGTGGAGGTGAAGCTTGAGATGGCAGGTGTGCATTTTATGAAGCAGGTTAGGCAATCTGCAATATTTCACTATTAACAGTAACGTCCAAGTATCCAAAAAGCCCTTGAGTGCTTTATGGTCCTCCTTTGAAGGATAGTGGAAGAGGATTGATAAATTATGGGTAAAAGAGCCATTAACTGATTACAACTTATTTCTTGTGAAAATTAAAGGTATGTAACTTGTTCATAAAAGCTGAAACTAGTTTCCTATGAATTAATATGGTTTTTTTCCCAAGTCGGATTTAAAATAATGAAAACTCTTCATTCGAGATATAGTCAGCTGTCCATATCTGTGAGTTCCACACCCATGGATTCAACGAACCACAGAAGTTTTTTTTTAATTGCATCTGTACTGAACATGCACAGACTTTTTTTCTTATCATTGTTCCCTAAACAATATAGTATAACAGCCATTTACATTGTATTATAAGTAATCTAGAGATGACTTAAAGTATAAGAGAGGCTGTGAATAGGTTATATGCAAGTGCTACACCATTTCATATCAGGGACTTGAGCATTCGAGGATTTTGGTATCTGAGGTAGGTCCTGGAACCAATCCCCCTCTGATACTGAGAGACAGTTATTACACAACAGAAATATTTTACCGTTCACCAAATCTCATTTAAGTGTCATGAAATACAATCATCAGGGAATCAAGATAAGTATGGTTTAAATATTTTTATATTTAACTTGAACATTTGAAAATTAATGGTACATTCTAATGTTAAGTTCATGATTAAATAGCATAGTTATCAGAATAAAGTTGTCTTGAGATCAAAGAATCTAACTAAAATAGTTGACAACATGAATGTTGTGCAAATTCAGGGAAATAGATACTGACCTGCCCTTTTATAGATGAAGAATCTATAAGGTACAGGAAGTTAAGCGACATTTGCAAGGCTATACAGCTAATGAACAAAGTTTTAAAAAAATAAAGGCTCATAACTTTCTTTTTCTTTGAAAAATCAAACTTCACCCCACAAACATGGAAAAGACAGACATAGTAATAAAAACCAAAGAAAATAAATGAGAGAACCATGCAGCTTAACACCCCAGAGATTTAAACAAACAGAAAAAAATCAGAGCAAATAACTCTCATTCTTAAATTAGTCACCTCAGGAAGACTTTTTCTTTTTCCCACCAGCCAAGGAGGGAAGCAATGCAGAAATAGGATGTCTGAATCCAGACTGCCCCAGGAGGCCGAATTTATCTCAACTTATTACTGGAGCCTCAAGGAATTTTCAAATTCCAGAGTTCCTCTGGAACCTTAGTTTTAACGCAGATAAGAGCCTCACTCCCCTCTGAAGATTCCATCTCACTGGAAATAGACTGGCAGCACAGCTGCCTCAGGGACCAAAGGAAGAGAGGAAACCATTTACCTCCGTGCTCTCTTGCCAATCAGTGCCTTGTTGTAGAGCTATCCAATCTGATTACACAGTAGAGATATCACTGAACACAATACTGGAGAAAAATCCAAAGTACATAAAAGAAAATCTATTATAAGTGGAAAAGGCCATTATTGCCAACTCCCTTTGGCATTTTCCTACCACTGACTCAGAAACTAACTGAAATAGGAAATAGGGACACATGGTTCTATGGGAAACCAGCTGCTTTCAACAACCAGACTTAGTATATTGACTTTGGCAATAATTGAATGCCTCCTGCACTAGAAGAGACTCCTGAAAGCGAACTGAATTGAACTTCAGTAATTTTACATAGATGAAACATGAGGTTAGAACAAAGCTATCATTTCAGCAAGCAATAAGAACCTGCTTTCCCCAAGTTGTCCTTTCTAGCTGATCTCTGATGAGGGACTGTTTCCTGAAGATGCACTTCAGAGACCTCATATCCAGGAAAACAGGAAATTTGGAGAGAAAGCAAATTAGCCTGTGCCGGAATGATCCACTTGCTTTAAGCAAAGCAGTTGCATTGGATTACCATGGAGACTGACTGGTAGAAGACAGTAATGCTTAGTAATAGTTAAAATGCTTAGTAATAGTTAGTAATGCTTAGTAATAGTTAAAATAGTGTGTCATTACTCCCCTCCTTTGTGAGGCTCCCAGAGACTCAGAGACTCTTACCTGTGCTGTATCTCTAATCGTTTGATATTGATTGGATTCTATTTTAGGGAGGTACTTAAACATCTGATAAAAAAATAAAAGAGCAAATGATTGTGTTTATGATTGTGACCTATGAAGTGATCTGTTTAATGCACAGAATCATGATTATGATTTATTTATGGTTTTTGGTTGATACTCCTTTTTCCTTTATTTGCTTTCAGAAACTTGGCAGTAAATGATAACATATTGCCAACCAAACACTATAAACAGATAAACAGATTTTATGAAACCAAAATAATAGTCATTTTTAAAATCCAAAATTGTAGCAATGTAGCATTAAACACTGGTGTTGAACTGTGAATATTTCCCCCTCAAGTTCTTATTCCCAAGACTACATTTGTATCCTAATAGACTCTAATATCTTAGAGTCGAAAGAGGCCTTGTAATGCTAAATCAGCTACCAAATTCAAGAACTTCCTCAAATATGATTTTTAATGTCATGTATACAGCCCATAATAACAACTATTGAAACTATAAATGTTAGAGTTTGAATTTAAATGAAGCAGCTGTACTGCAGATGATATGATATTACTGCCTAAGTCTATGGTTCACATATGGCACGGGCATAATTCCCTTTCCCTTTCACAATTTATGACACTCAAGTGAGCAAAGTCTTCTGAAATATTTGTTTCTGATAAAAGTGTTCATTTACTTGTTCATTATTTCAAAATACGTTTTTGGGCCGGGCGCGGTGGCTCACACCTCTAATCCCAGCACTTTGGGAGGCTCAGGCGGGTGGATCACGAGGTCAAAAGATCGAGACCATCCTGGTTAACAAGGTGAAACCCCGTCTCTACTAAAAATACAAAAATTAGCTGGGCATGGTGGTACATGCCTGTAATCCCAGCTACTTGGGAGGCTGAGGCAGGAGAATTGCTTGAACCCAGAAGGCAGAGGTTGTGGTGAGCCGAGATTGTGCCATTGCACTCCAGCCTGGGTAGCAAGAGTGAAACTCCGTCTCAAAAATGAAAAAAAAAAAATACGTTTTTGCTTTGAGAGAAATGTCTGTGACATGTAGATGCTATCAATGCATGCTAGACAACTAAAATGTTTTCTCTTGTAAAATCTAGCTCTTTTTGTAAATCTATGAGCAAGCATGACCATGGGTTGGTTTGCTGTGAGACTGCAGACCTGAGGTAGACTAAATCTTCGCTCTCTAATGCAGAACCTAGCATAACGCCTTGCACACAGTAGGCACTCAAATATTTATTTTTAATTGCATATATTTTGGAGGCTTATATGTGGTTTAGAAAACAGAGTAGAAAAAGCAACACCAAAAAGGGGCAAAAAAAAAGTAGAACTTGAGTATTGCAAAAAGGAAGAAATTGTTAAATGATCTTCAGAGTTGCTCCTTAATTAATCTCCAGCTTTGTGCATGCACACACAAACACAATGAGAAAAAAGGAAACACAACAGTGCCTTCACAATTTCCCCCAGATTTCAAATGTGGCAGAGACTTCTGTTTTTAGCATCTCCATGACAGATAAATGAAAGACGCAGCTGACTCTGCCGTTGACCACGTTGGGTCAAGAGAACAAATCCACCTTTACTTTTCGTGTTTCAGCCCAGCTGCTTCTATCGCCTCTCCCTTCCGATCAGTTCTAGATAAAGGCAGGCCTGAGTCTTAGCTTCCCAAGATATGTGCTAACCTATTAGGGAAAAGTATGCACAAGCCTTCCCAGACATATGGTACGCTTTTTTTTTTTTTTTCAAATTTCTTTTTTTGAGACAGTCTCGCTCTGTCGCCCAAGCTGAAGTGCAGTGATGCAATTGCAGTTGGCTCACAGCAATCTCCGCCTCCCAGGTTTAAGTGATTCTCCTGCCTCAGCCTCTCAAGTAGCTGGGATTAGAGGCACCCGCCACAACACCTGGCTAATTTTTGTATTTTTAGTAGAGACGGGGTTTCACTGTGTTGCCCAGGGTGGTCTTGAACTCCTGATCTCACGCAATCCGCCCACCTAGGCCTCCCAAAGTTCTAGGATTACAGGCGTGAACCACCACACCTGGCCCCCTATGGTGCTTAATCAACCAAGGTGAACTCTGAAAAAAAAAGAAAAGAAGGAAAAGATGATGAAAGAAAAACCCTTTCTTCAATCACTGGCAGATACTTTTCCTCTTCCTCTCCTTTTGTCACCAATACACAGCAATTTCTAGCAAAGCAATCTTTCACTTTGCATGGAAAATGATTTCTGAAGAAAGAAAGAAATATTAGACCTTGACATCAATTATTCCAGCTACTGCAGCTGTACCATTTTGGACATATAATTTCTTTGGAAAATCAAAAGAATGTCAAGTATGTGAAGGTAATTGAGGATGGCTGCAGAACGGAATGTAGATCCTCAAGTCATTTCAGGTTTCCTTCCTACCTCTTTCTCGAAGAAACACTTGCCTCAGATATAATGTAGGTTCAGAGAGGAGGTATGGTTGGGAAGGGGAAATATGTGAAGGCTCAGCTGGAAAGGGTGCGTTAACTTACTCTAGCCACTAGGTTGATCTAGGGTGATTTAATTGTCTTGATCTAAAGGCCAATATGCTTAAAATAATCTACTAAAGGTGAGCTATTTCCTCCCCTCAATCAAAGAAAGAAACGTGGGGAGAATTACGTGGGAAAGATATTCTTGATTTTCTTCTCATTGTTTTGGGGTTTATATGATGAAAAGTGGGACTAATTGAATGGGAAAATACCTTGGTAACTTCTTCCTGTAATCGTAATGCCATGCCATGCCATGCCAGAATGAGATACATCAAAGAACAGATTGTTCACAAACCTCCAGAGATCCTTGAAATTTCTCCAGTGCCTCCCAAAGTGCTGGCATGGCAGGTGTGAGTTACTGCGCCTGGCCTCAAAAGATATTTATGTAAGGATGCTCATTATACCACTGATTGAAACAGCAAAAATAGTCAATAACCTAATTGTCATGAATGGGAGAGTTGTATCATAAATTGCAGTTCAATCATATAAATAGAACACTAGACCGGGTGTCCATGGTAAGTCCAAACTTCAAGTTGCAGAAAACTATACATAGTCCGAACTGATGTTACAAAATCATATTGCAGATTGGCATATTCCTAGAAAAAGGTCTAACAGGATATACGGCAAATTGTTAAAAATGGTCACCAACAAGCTATGGGCTTTAGAGCCTGGCCTTTCGCTTTTTATTTGCCAATTTATGTAATTTGAATTTTTGTAGCAGATGTGTTTGTCTTTGTAATTAAAAGTGAAACCAATATTTTTAAATTATTCCCTAAGATATATGGGCTAGACAAGTTTAGATCCTCTAAAGTATGGCAAACACTATAATAAGTAATCAAAGCTACCTTCATTAAGCATCTACTACTTATTCATTTGAGAAATATTTTTAGCCTTTATATCCCAAGCATTGTTAGGCACTTCGCAGATGTTATGCCCTAACCTCACAAAAACTGTTCAAGGCGAGTATTACTATTTTTGTCTTCTCAGGGTAGAAAGCAAAGCTCAGAGAAGTAATTTGCATAAGTTGCACAGCTAATAAGCAACAAAGCCCAGTGTTTGGTCTGCCTTATGCGGCCTTTCTCCTACTGTGTATACGGTATAGAAAGAAATTACTTTCTCCTGTTGTGTATGCAGGATATACAAAAATTGTTATCCAGGCCGGGCACGGTGGCTCAAGCCTGTAATCCCAGCACTTTGGGAGGCCGAGGCGGGTGGATCACGAGGTAAAGAGATCGAGATCATCCTGGTCAACATGGTGAAACCACGTCTCTACTCAAAATACAAAAAATTAGCTGGGCATGGTGGCGCCTGCCTGTAATCCCAGCTACTCGGGAGGCTGAGGCAGGAGAATTGCCTGAACCCAGGAGGTGGAGGTTGCTGTGAGACAAGATCGCGCCATTGCACTCCAGCCTGGGTAATGAGAGCAAAACTCCGCCTCAAAAAAAAAAAAAAAAGAGAAATTGTTATCCAATCTGGGCACAGTGGCTCACACCTATAATCCCAGCACTTTGGAAGGCCTAGGTCAGCACATCATCTGAGGTCAGGAATTCAAGACTAACCTGGGCAGCATGGTGAAACCCCGTCTCTACTAAAAATACAAAAATTGGCCGGGCACAGTGGCTCACGCCTGTAATCTCAGCACTTTGGGAGGCCGAGGCAGGCAGATCACCTGAAGTCAGGAGTTCAAGACCAGCCTGACCAACATGGTAAAACCCTGTCTCTATAAAAAAATATAAATAAAATAAAATACAAATACAAATACAAAAATTAGCCAGGCGTGGTGGTGTGTGTCTGTAATTCCAGCTACTTGGGAGGCAGGAGAATTGCTTGAACCTGGGAGGCAGAGGTAGCAGTGAGCTGAGGTCACGCTCCTGCACTCCAGCCTGGGTGACAGAGTGAGACTCCATCTCAAAAAAAAAAAAAGGAAAAATTGTCATCCAGCTTGACATTATGTTATAATATTATCCAAAGTTCATTACTGTATTCCCTCAGCAAATAAACTGCCACCTGTAAATTTTAAATTATATATTAATATATCTGGTAGCCATTAGTCAGAAGTATTTGCTAGGACAATTTTGAACTCACAAGTGATACACTGATATGTAGAAGAAAATTCCATGATCTTGAGCTCCCATTGTTGCTGAGGTGAAGAGCACCAGGAGAGCCACTCTCGTTGACTGTTTATTGTAGGGTAGGGTGGTGCTGGCATTTGGAATACTAATAAAGCAGTGACTGGGTCTATCACTGCAGTTACCAAAAGAAGGAGGCTTTGATGGGTTGCGACCACTGATGACTGTCTTTGTGAGAAGCGTACACATACTCATTGTTCCCTGTGAAAAATGAGGACTTTGTATACATAGGCCTGTACAGTGGTATGAAAAGTACTTCTAGAGAATCTCTGAAGCAGCGGAACTCTTGATCAGCTCATCTCTCAAAATCCGATCATTTCTCTTCAGATGGCAATAGGAGCAGTTTGAATATGCTACAGCCTGTCTACAAGTGTGATCTCGGGGAAATCAGAATCTTCCAAATCTTCCAAATCTTTCCTATCTCCAACTCTTGACACCACTGTTACTCCTGTGAGTACCTCACCTTTGTTCAATCGCAATAGGTCCCCAAAGCACAATGTTTTCATCTGTCTTCAGACAGGTATTCCTGAATGGGAACGGAAGTGAAGAGCGTGAGGATAGCAGGCCCCCTCCTAAAGGACTGGAGAAGAAACAGGTATAATCAGGAAGGCTGTGGACACAAAGAGAAACCTGTCAATTTCCCTATGTTGCCTGAGACATAATGCTGGAAATCAAGAGAAGCCTGTCAGTCACTGGGAGTTTATTTCACCCACTAGTGAGGGGAGTGTGGAAATAGCCAGATGCCCGAAGCCTTATGTGAGCAGAGCCCCTTATACTCAAATGGTCTCCCTAGCTATCACCCTGGGTGAACCTGACGAGCCTTTGCCCCAGTCCTTGTAGGCACCATGGAGGGGCAGAAGGAGCAGGGGTTTTGCGGTTTAGAATAGAGTAAAGCTCAAATCACAACTCAGCCACTTACTGGCTGTCTGACTTTGGGCAAATCAACCTATGTCACTGGGCTAATTGTAAAGATTCAATGAGATGACAGAGTAGGAGCTTTGCACGGTGCCTGCTACACAACTGGGACAAAATATACAGTAGATCTTCTCAGGATCCTTGCTTTGTCACTCCACCAGAACCAAAGCCCAGCCTTGAACCTAAACCCTGGCAGCTCTGAGTCCTCACCCCTTGCCTAGATCCTGCTGAATCTTTTCTCTAGGTTTGGACCCTGTTTTCAGATTCCTTCCGGCACCAGGATGCAGCTTCAGACACATATCCTGCCTGCTTACACCTGCCAACTACACTCCAAGTTGAAGGCCAGCTTAAGTCAAACTGGAGTCTGCTGGGCACCTTAGACTTAGTGACTTGGGCCAGTGGTTCTCAGCCTTTCCTGGGACTACCGCAGATTTAAATCCCTCTGCAGGCAGGGCCTGGGAATGTGCATTTTTAAATACTCTCATTCGGTCTCTAGAAGGGCCACAACACTAATCTTAAACCATTTTTGCTTCGCTGCAGAAGTTCCCAGCATGCTTTATAACCAAGGCCTTGATATCTACTTTGCAGCTAGTAGGTGCTTAATAGATGTTTGTTGAATGCTTTTTGTTAGATGCTATTTTTCTCATACAAAAATAATTAGTCATGGAATTTATAAAATAATGTTAAAATAATGGCACATACTAGGTGTTCAGTAACGATTGGTTCATGAATGATTAAAACCTGCTGCATTCTGGATGGATGCTGGGAGGACACTATTCGAGAGAATGCCGGTGAGCACAGAGTTCCACGGGAGCAAACGAAATGACAGTACGTGGAAGAATTTTATGAGGTGTGAAGAAATATGAGGGACAATAATGACGTCATACCATCCGTATCTTAGCGTCAGTGCACCCTAATTTCTTCTGGAGAGAAGGGAACTTGAGTAATCAGCTTCTCAAAGGTTACAGTGTATGTCAACAGGAAAAAGAAAAGAAAGGGGTCTCATTTACCACCAACTGTACAAGCCCAATAAGGAGGCTGTCTCCTCTCTCCTTTTTAATATTTTTGCTTTTTTTTCTTTTTTTGAGATGAAGTTTTGCTCTTTTTGCCCAGGCTGGAGTGCAATGGTGCAATCTTGGTTCACTGCAACTTCCACCTCTCAGGTTCAAGCGATTCTCCTGCCTCAGCCTCCCATGTGGCTGGGATTACAGGTGTGTGCCACCACGCCTGGCTAATTTTTTTGTTTTTTTTTTTTAGGAGAGATGGAGTTTCGCTATGCTGGCCAGGCTGGTCTGGAACTTCTGACCTCAGGTGATCGGCCTCCCAAAGTACTGGGATTACAAGAGTGAGGCATCACACCCTGCCTTATTTATTTTTTACCCTTTCTTATTAAATATTTCAAACATACACAAAAGAAGAGAGAACAGTATCTTCTCATAAACCCTCATATCCACCACACAGCTTTAAGAATTTCCAACCTTTTATCTGTATTGGACTAACCAAAGTAAAGCAAAATAGGGCTTCGCAGTTTACTTTAAAAATTGTTTGAAAGGGCCAGGCAGTATCTTATGCCTGTTATCCCAGCACTTTGGGAGGCTGAGGTGGGCAGATCACGAGGTCAAGAGATGGAGACCATCCTGGCCAACATGGTGAAACCCCAACTCTACTAAAACTACAAAAATTAGCTGGGCGTGGTGGCACGCGCCTGTGGTTTCAGCTACTCAGGAGGCTGAGGCAGGAGAACCTGGGAGGAGTAGGTTGTAGTGAGCAGAGACTGTGCCACTGCACTCCAGTCTGGCCACAGAATGAGACTCTGTCTTTAAAAAAACTGTTTGAAAACCGTGTGTAAATAAATGTTCTAGGACTAGGTCAACATTCTTTGGGAAGATTAGAGATAACATGTACTCCCAGAGCCTATTTACATGTATTTTTCGACATCTGGCTAACAGTTCCTCTTTGAGTGAGATGATTACAACATCCCAAACTCTGCACAGTCTCCCGATGAGTGTATATAATAGAGTCACTGTACTTGTCTCTAAAAAAACAACTTATTTATTTTCAGAACTTCAGAAAATTGTGGCTGTGTTTGTTCCCATCTGGGGTACAAAGAACCAGTGAGCCCCATTTGTTGTGGTTCCTGCATTCAATGGCTCCAAATGTGCCACGACCGAGCTAGTCTTATGACAACCTAGAAGGCAAATTGGTGAGAAAGCCTGCGTTTCTGGGTTCATTGACTGTTTGTACAAATAATCTCTGAGTGTGAAAATGTATACTCTTAGGGCAAAACATTAGGGAATGATTAGCAGTTTCATGATGAATACAAGCAATTTCTTCAAAATGACTATTATTGACTTGGTCCAACCACTTATTTAAATATATGGTGATGTTTCTTAATAACTGGGTTTAACTTCTCATCTTTTATTTCTTTCTTCTTCATAGCAACTGATTTGTATTTCCAACTTTTAGTGCAGGGTCATGCAGTAGGAACCAAACTCCTAACATTAATTAGGCCATTGTTTACCACGCTTGTTGAGCGTACTTTCTCGTTAAGCCCATTGTATTACCCAGTATGTATTTGTTGAGGTAGCAAGGTCGAGTGGCCTCCTTCCAGATACTTTTCCAGTGACTCATGTTTTAACACCATATTCCTGTGTGGCCCTCGTCATAGTAAAGAAATCTCAGCTACCAACCACAGTATTTTGCGGGATTCAAGTCCAGGTTGATAATCTTTCTACCTTTCTGAACTATTGGCTCCTTAGCTTGATCTTTGCGACTCCCTCTTCATTCTGCCTCAGATCCCCTTTGGGGTAGCCAGCCATACCTTAGTTTTCACCATTACTCTTAGTTTCTCCACACCTGAGACTGTAAAACATGAACAGTTTTCTTTTTTTTTGAGACGGAGTTTTTGTTGTTGTTGCCCAGGCTGGAGTGCAATGGTGCGATCTCGGCTCACCACAACCTCCGCCTCCTGGGTTCAGGCAATTCTCCTGCCTCAGCCTCCTGAGTAGCTGGGATGACAGGCACGTGCCACCGTGCCCAGCTAAGTTTTTGTATTTTTAGTAGAGACGGGGTTTCACCACGTTGACCAGGATGGTCTCGATCTCTTGACCTTGTGATCCACCCGCCTCGGCCTCCCAACATGAACAGTTTTCTCTGAGCACTACCTACCTTTCTCTCTCTCCTATAACCTCACACCTTCTGACCCACTCCTCACGTCCTTAGATCCAGTCCCTTTGCTCTTCCCCATGCACTAGTCTTCCTGGTCTCACAGGACATCATGAGGCACCTCGTGAGTCCCAGGGACAACCTTCTCACTTTGCCCTCGCCTACATTTCAATGACTCATCTCACTGTTCTTCTGTCATACCTGTTCTGCGAACTTCCAACCCTAGTTAAGGAAACCGTCATATCTTCTATACCCTTTTCTTGGCAGCTGAGCATACCATAACCAGGCTGACTGAATGCTCTAAAAGCTGTACTATCCAGTTCGTCTGGGAACTCCACAACACTGGACAGGCAAGAGCCTGTTAAAAAGTCCTCTGGTTTCAGATTGTCTTCCTCGAATTAGCAAAAAATAGCAAAATAACTGTGCTATTCACATGTCAAGTGATTTCTTCACATTTTAGAAAGCTCTTTCTCAGCCGGGCTCTGTCGCTCACACCTGTAATCCCAGCACTTTGGGAGGCTGAGGTGGGCAGATCACCTGAGGTCAGGAGTTCACGATTAACCTCACCAATATGGTGAAACTCCGTCTCTACTAAGAATACAAAAATTAGCCAGGTGTGGTGGCATGTGCCTGTAGTCCCAGCTACTTTGGGAGAATTGCTTGAACCCAGGAGGCAGGTTGCAGTGAGCTGAGATCACACCACTGCACTCCAGCCTGGGTGACAGAGCGAGACTGTCTTAAAAAAAAAAAAAAAGCTCTTTTTCATTCTTTGGCTTACTTGTCTTCTCTGTCACCTTGAATGTCACATTTTTGAACACTGCTGCTGGTGTCATCTTCCTAAAGTTCAGATCCGACAAAGTCTCATTTCCAGTTCAAAGACTTATATTCTACCCCCTTTTCTCTGCACTCAAAGCGCTCCATGATTTGGTCCGAATCCATCCCTCTAGTCTTGTCTCCACTTCATTCTTGCAGCCTGGTCTGTGGCAAGTGTCTCAAACAGACCAGGGTCTCATTTGCCTTTTCTTAGATTACTGCTGCAGTCTGTTGGCCTTCCTCCTAGATCAGCTTTTGTAGAACATCCAGAAGGCCAGTGTGGGACCCTCAAAAGTTCGGGGCCCAGGGTCAGGGATCTCATTCAAATCACTCTCTTTCCAAATGCTGTCTCCATCACCAACGTCAGAACGAGAGTCACCCTGCGTTGTGAAATACTTGGTTAATAGCTGGAACTTAGAACTGACTACAGTCGGTTTGGGCACCCACTAGGTTTCTCTTCTCCTTCAGAGCACACATCTTGTAAGAGAGAAACACAGCCTAATTCATTTTCTTATCCAACCCAACGAGTGTGAAGCACTTCCATTGTAGATATCTTACTGTTTATCGACTGGTTGAATTCTACATCAAGATTTGACTTGGTTTAATTTACAGAATTAAGGATCAATTTAACTTACTTTGAGGAGCAAGATTTTCATTTTGTTTTCCTCGATAATTTAGTCATTATCGTAATATACGTTTTCTTATTATAATAGAACTTGTATAGAAGGAAGCAGCTAGTGGACAAAAATTCATGATATTCATCATATCAAAACAAGCCATTGGCAATATATCAAATAATAACATGCTAAAAGGAAGACACAGTGCAGGTGAAAGAATATATGCAAATCTCAGGGAAGCTTCTAATTAGAATTGAATGAGATCATGTATGTAAAGTGCTTCCTCATTATCTGGTACAAAGTCTATGCTCAGTAAATGTTGCCTAATATTATTTTACAGCAGTAAAGTAGCTGGAAAAAAATAATTTCCCTTTTCCCATGTAGTCTACATAGTTTTGTAGACTGATCAGTTTTACAGCTGACACTGACTTGGGACTGTCTTCACCTTTTTAGTTAGAGTCAGATATGTCTTTTCATAATTTTGAGAGCAAGTAACAAAGAGTAAAGTATGTGAGAAGACAGGATGATGCAATTCGCCATGTGCGCTATTGACGAGGACTTGGCTTCCCTCCGCACTACTTGATATTCAGTGAAATCAACAATGGTGATAACTGTCACATCCCTAACAAAGACATCTGCCAAACCAGGCAACTCAAGCAAAGCTGTTTGCTACTGACAGCTTGCTTCAAATGTGAGTGTTGCCATTACGGAAAAACAGCATTTCTGTACTTATCACATTACCTAATATGTTATGTTGGCACAGTTTCATCTGGAGACCAAAAGACCTATGTCTAATCATTAAATTCAGCATTCACACTTCTATATTTACATCAGGGACTGTTATAAGATCTTTAATTTTTTTGTCGTGTTAATGTAAATGTGATATATCCAAATGATAAGAAAAAACCCCACAGTTCAGAATGCTGTCAATTGAAGGGTGAAAGTCTCCTTTTTTCTTCTGTGTACTCCTCTCACTCCTTCCTAAAGATTTTCTTTTGGATTGCACATTATGTAAAAACCACACAAAATAATAAGAAGAATCAACCAACTCTACTTTATTTTGTATACGACCTTGAATTTCAGAAAATTCTAATGTTGCATAATGCCAAAAGACAAATCACACTTGATCTTAGCCAGAAGGCTGAGAAGCGATCCAAAAGATAAATCATCACATCTTTTGATTTGTCTCTATTTGTCAACTAATGTCATAATAAAAATCTGCATTTCCAAGTAATATTCCAAAGGATCCAGAAGAATGAAAGCTTTACTCTCTATTCCCTCATCTGATGATTGGTCACCAAGAAGTGTCTGAAGCAGTATAATCCTTAAGCCAGAGTGAGAAAGTCCCCTGAGCCTGAACCCCAAACGTTTGAGGTTTCCACTCTGGCCTTTCTTGGGCCCTGTCCCTCTTGGCAGGGTGAGGTGTCTATGTTGCTAAGGGGTGTACCTGCTCAGAGCCCTGTATGCCCTGATCAGACCACATTTGGAGTAACCAGGACAGAGGCGTTCCTAGCTCACATGGCCTACACAGCTTCTGTGGCTTCTTTCTCTCCTCCGCCCTCCCAAGGATAGGTAACCATGGGCTAGGGACTAAGGAGTATGGAACTTTGAAGAGTCTGATAAATCTCAATTAAAACCTGGTCTTGGCCAGGGGTGGTGCTCACGCCTGTAATCCCAGCACTTTGGGAGGCCGAGGGGTCAGGTAACGAGGTCAGGAGTTTGAGACCAGCCTGACCAACGTGGTGAAACCCCGTCTCTACTAAAAATACAAAAATTAGCTGGGTGTGGTGGCCTATGCCTGTAATCCTAGCTACTCGGGAGGCTGAGGCAGGAGAATTGTTTGAACCCACGAGGTGGAGGTTGCAGTGAGCCAAGAAAGCACCTCTGTACTCCAGCCTGGGCAACAGAGCGAGACTCCATCTCAAAAGAAAAAAAAAAAAAGAAAACAAAAAACCCCCAATATTTGAGGGTTTTTTTTTTTGTTTTTTGTTTGAGACAGAGTCTCGCTCTGGAGTGCCTGCAGTGGCGTGATCTCTGCTCACTGCAACCTCTGCCTTCCGGGTTCAAGCAATTCTCCTGCCTCACCCTCCCGAGTAGCTGGGACTACAGGCGCGCGCCACCATACCCAGCTAATTTTTGTATTTTTTTTTAGTAGAGAGGGGGTTTCACTATGTTGGCCAGGATGGTCTCGATCTCTTGACTTCATGATCTGCCCGCCTCAGCCTCCCAAAGTGCTGGGATTACAGGTGTGAGCCACTGCGCTCGGCCTCTTTCAGGGTTTTACGATGGTGTTCAGGCAGGAGGATTTATTTAACTTTATTTATTGGCTTTGTTCATAACTTTAAAATATTTAGAGTTCTAAAGTCATCATTGGATGTTGACTTCAATATGTAGTTTTGACCCAGATCCCCCTAATGTTAGGGGTAGGCCTGATTTGAAGATAATGTCATTGTGAAGCTCATATAATTAAAAGTCCTTCCATGAGAATTGTATTTGTAACAGCTCTTTGGAATCAAGGCAAAATAAATTTTACTCTTCAAATCACTAGTTTTTTTTTTAAATGAGTAACTTCCGATTTCAAATTATTCTGTCCCTGTTAAATATCTACTGTTAAAATAGTCAGTGAAGGAATATCACAGTTGAGGTAGGATAGAGACTGACTTTGTTAATCTTTTTTGAAAATACCAATTTTCATAGCTTGCTATTCATTTGGAACAATTTCTTTTTTTTAATGTTTATTTTTATTGCATTTTAGGTTTTGGGGTACATGTGCAGAACATGCAAGATAGTTGCATAGGTACACACGTGGCAGTGTGTTTTGCTGCCTTCTGCCCCTTCACCCATATTTGGCATTTCTCCCCATGCCATCCCTCCCCTGCTCGCCCCCCTGCTGTCCCTCCCCTATTTCCCCCAATAGACCTCAGTGTGTGGTACTCCCTTCCCTGTGTCCATGTGTTCTCATTGTTCATCACCCGCCTATGAGTGAGTATATACGGTGTTTCCTTTTCTGTTCTTGTGTCAATTTGCTGAGAATGATGTTCTCCAGACTCATCCATGTCCCTACAAAGGACACGAACTCATCATGTTTGATTGCCGCATAATATTCCATGGTCTATATGTGCCACATTTTCCCAGTCAGAAATTGTTCCGATGAACACATGCACACGAATGTTCATTGGAAGAATTTCTTACGTAGCTACCATTCAGTACTTACTCCCCTGTTCCTCCTCTCCATACATTCTCTGTCTTTCATTGATAATAAGAGTTTTTCAGAACAGAAAATTTTATTTATGCCCACCCTCACTTTACCAAAAAGAAACAGGATACTGTGGAAGGGTAACATGGTCTTTCAGGGATGTAGGAGTTTTAGTTGTAGATTAGTTCATACAGGTTTTCCAGGCTCAAATCATTTTATACTTAGAAAAAAAAGAACACAGAGATACAGGAGCGGAAGGTGTAGCATTTGGGGAAAAGGGTTGCTTCTCAACTATGATCTCATTTTACCCAGGGTCCATCTCACTGCGTATTTATACAGTCTTACAGGCAAGAGTTAACAAAACGCGTGAAGTAGGTATTGCAGTTATGTGGTTAATGTGTGTGTGTTTCTTCTCACCCTGTGTTCCACGCGCTTTGTTTCATCACTCCACCCCAACAGATGGCCAGTGATATTAGACGCTTGTGTGTGCATGCAGGGTCTTTTCTTTTTATTCTTTCCTTCTGTTTGAGACGGAATCTCACTCTGTTGCCCAGGCTGGAGTGTCGTGGCACCATCTCCGCTCACGGCAACGTTCAACTCCTGGGTTCAAGCGATTACCCTGCCTCGGTCTCCCGAGTAGCTGGGATCACAGGCACCCGCCACCATGCCTGGCTAACTTTTGTATTTAGTAAAGACGGGGTTTCGCCATGTTGGCCAGGATGGTCTTGAACTCCTGACATTAGATGATCTACCGACTTCGGCCTCCCAAAGTGCTGAGATTACAGGCGTAGCCGCCACGCTTGGCCTCACAGTTTCTTTAGGCAAATAAAAGTCATTCTACAACTTCTTTTTTCAGTTAACAACACTGAAGATCTTTTTTTGTTACTTCGGAGAGAGCTTCCTTCTTCTTTCTTGAGTGTTGTATAGCATTGTTCTATTTTTTTAAAACTTTATTCTTTTTAATTATTTATTTATTTTTTTGAGATGGAGTCTTGCACTGTCGCCAGGCTGGAGTACAGTGGCGCAATGTCGGCTCACTACAACCTCTGCCTCCTGGGTTCAAGCGATTCTTCCGCCTCAGCCTCTAGAGTAGCTGGGACCACAGGCGTGTGCTCCTACGCCCAGCTAATTTTTGTATTTTTAGTAGAGACAGGGTTTCACCATGTTGGCCAGGATGATCTCGATCTCTTGACCTCGTGATCCTCCCGCCTTGGCCTTCCAAAGTGCTGGGATTACAGGCATGAGCCATCGCGCCCGGCAAGAATTGTTCTATCATATGGCTATCTTGTCATTTATTTTTATTAATAACCTTCTTCTTTTTTTTTTTTTTTTTTTGAGATGGAGTCTTTCTCTGTCACCCAGGCTGGAGTGCAGTGGTGTGATCTTGGCTCACTGCAACCTCTGCCTCCTGGGTTCAAGTGATTCTCCTGTCTCAGCCTCCCGAGTAGCTGGGATTACAGACGCCTGCCACTATACCTGGCTAATGTTTGTATTTTTAGTAGAGATGGGGTTTCACCATATTGGTCAGGCTGGTTGCAAACTTCAAACCTCAGGTGATCCACTCACCTGGGCCTCCCCGTGTTGGAATGACAGATATAAGCCACTGCGTCCGTCGGGCCTTATAACCTTCGTTTTAAAGAGCAGTTTTATATTTGCAACAATTGTGAAGACAGTACAGAGAATTCCCATCCAGCGGGCAGGCAGATTCCTCTGTTACTAACATCTTATTTTAGTATGGTACACTTGTTACAATTATTGAGCCAATACTGATTTATTGTTACTACCTACAGTCTATACTTTATTTAGATATCCTTAGTTTTACCTTCTCCTGTTTCATGATATTATACTACATTTAGTCATGATGTCTCAGGTTCCTCTTGGCTGTGGAAGTTTCTTGTTTTAGATGACCTTGACAGTTTTGAAGATCACTGGTCAGATATAATCATCAATCTATTCTGAAGATTACTGGTGAGACACAGGTAAATTGTCTCTCAATTGAGATTTATGTAATTAATTTAATTTTATTTATTTACTTATTTATTTTTGTTTTGTTTTTGTTTGAGACAGAGTCTTGCTCTATCGCCCAGGCTGGAGTACTGTGGCACGATCTCAGCTGACGATCTACCCACTTCGTCAGCCTCTGCCTCCTGGGTTCAAGCAATTCATGTGCCTCAGCCTCCCAAGTAGCTGGGACTACAAACATACATCACCATGCCTGGCTAATTTTTGTGTTTTTTGTAGAGACGGGGTTTTACCATGTTGGCCAGGCTGATCTCGAACCCCTGACCTCAGGTGATCCACCTGCCTTAGCCTCCTAAAGTGTTGGGATAACAGTCATGAACCACCGCACCCTGCCTAAATTTATTTTTGTACAAATATGTTTCGTACAAAAAAATGCTCTTTTGATGGATGTTTGGCTTTTACCCCCAATCCTTTGCTAATACAAACAGTGACGCGATGAATATCTGTGCATCTGTCATTTCACATGTTGCAGATGTAAAGGGTAAATGCCCAGAAGCGACGTTGCAGGTTAAAGTGTACATGCATTTGTAATTTGATGCTAGTGCTAAATTACCTTCATAAGATTGTGCTACATGCATAAGAATGCCTGTTTCTTGACAGCTTTGCCAATAGGGCATGTTGCAAGACTTTTAGATTTACACCCAATAGAAGAAAACTAGTTATATGTGTGGTTTTAAAATTTTGATAACATTTATCTGATTAAGAATGAGGATGAAGTAATTTACATTTGGTAACACTTATTATAAATAGACTCTTTTTCATTCTGTTTTTCTAAGCACTGATCAGAAAGCTATTGATATATATATATGTGAGATATATCTATATATATATAGTTAGATATATCTAGATATATATCGATATATATCTATATATAGTTAGATATATCTAGATATATATCTATATATAGTTAGATATAACTAGATATATAGTTAGATATATCTAGATCTATATCTAGATATATATAGTTATATATATATATATATATGAAAGCTATTGATTTCTGAATAATTTCACAACATGGAGATGATTTCAGCTCAGTATCTTAGGGATGCTTGCCATGTGCCTCTATATTAGGGCTTGTATTGAATGAATCCTGTTTTCAAATGCAATAGTTATTAACAGGCTGGTTTTCAAGAAACTGTTTTTAACCATCTTAAGCGATGTCTGAGGAAGGTTGCAGCTCTGGTTTCTAGCAAAAATGTTGTTCTGTAATGTGTTTCCTTTACTGTTTTGTACCTTTCTTACTTGTGTCAGCTAGGACCTCTAGTCTTCCATCATTTTGTTCTGTGGAAAGCAGAGATCAGCACCCAGGTATAGAAAAGTGAGCTCAGCACTACTCCACTGTATCAGCAAGCTACAAAAATGCTGCAGTCACATCTACGAAGGAGGTGCCCATCCTGGGCAAAGCATTTATTCTGCCAATGGGAGATTGATATTATATTATAATTGCCCTAGGAAGCAAATTAATTCTGAAGGCTTTTGAAGGAAAGGCTCAGTATGCACTTTGCATCTTCATGCAAAACCCTCATGTGTATTTGGGAAGATCTTATGAATGATCTCAAGAGTAAGTGCCTCAACTGCAGGCAATGACAAAACCGTGGCTTCAGGGATAGAAGAAAAGCACACAGTTCTTTACTTTCTTCTAATTTCCTTAAAATTTAATAAATCAACAATTTATTATGGGCCTTTCATCTTGTTAGATACTGGTATGAGCTCTCAGGATATAAACATGCTAGGACATACTCTCTGATGCCCCATATAATTATAATTTAAGTGAAGGAGACAGAGTTGGGGAAAGATAATTATGAATTTATGTTTTAAGTGCCCTTCAAGAGAAATACACATACAGTGTTACAGAGACAAATAATTCTATAGGGTATTGGTGGAGAGGTAATAAGGGGAAATAGGGTATTACAGACAAGATGACATTTAAGGAGGAGTAAGACTGAACGGTGTAGTATTGTAAGAGCCCTAGCTCCTTTAGAGGAAGGCCATCTTTCTTAAAGAATGGGATCTTACCATGGTCATTTGTATGAAGATTTTAGGTGGCATACTGATAAGACTTCAAATAAAATTGGTTTACTCAGAAAATTATTCTTCTTGAATCCATCTGATTAAATCAAATAGAAAGTCTGGAACTGGCATCCTCTTTTTATATCTTCTAACGCTTACATTACTTTTTAAATATAGAGATACTGGGCTCAGGTTCAGAGCCTTCAGGAAGCAATAGCATTTAATAAAATTGTATTATTTTCACTGTATTTACTTAGAAGATAACCTTCTATTTCTGGCAAATGATGCTGGTTTGCTACTTACAGTTATGATATAAAGTTATTTATTCACTTATTCACTCAGCAAATATGTGTGGAGTACCTTCTGTGTGCCAGGCACTGTTCAATTAACTTGTCAATAGAGTGTCAGTGAATAAAACAAAAACGTCTGTCCTGAGGACCTTATAACATAGCTTATTACTTTGCTTGATTATTGTTTTTTAAGTTAGTAAGTAAATAATGACACAGGTGGGAGCAGTATAGGGTACAGGCGAGAGATAGTATAGAGGAGAAATGAAGACAAATACGACTTCAGATTGCCTAAGCTTCAATCCTGGTTCTACTACCTATTAGCTCTGTGACCTTGAATAAGCTGCTTACTTTTTGCGCCTCATTTTCCTCTGTCATCAAATATTGTGATAGTTCAATACATGTTGATTGTCATTGCTGATATTACTCTTACTATACAGATTGTAAAAAATCCTGAAATTGATATTCAAATGACTGAGTTTGGGGAAAGATTGGACTGGATTGTTTAAACAGTGTTTTAAAACAGTGCAGGGTCTGGGCGTACTTTCCTTCTTAGTATTTTATTTTGACATGATTTTAGACTTACAGATAAGTCACAAAAATAGAACTGAGAATTCCCATGTATGCTTCACCCAGCCTCCCTTAATATTAACGTTTTATATAACTGTAGTACAATTGTCAAAACCAATAAATTAACATTGGCATTATACTATTATTAGTTAAACTACAGACTTTATTTGTATTGCCCTGGTTTTCCCAATATCATTTTTCTTCTCAAGGATCCAGTCTGGGATCCCTCATTGCATTCATTCATTCATTCATTTAGAGACAGAGTCTCGCTCTGTTGCCCAAACTGGAGTGCAGTGGTACGTTCTTGGCTCACTGCAACCTCTGCCTCCTGGGTTCAAGCGATTCTCCTGCCTCAGCCTCCAGAGTAGCCTGAATTACAGGTGCCCACCACCATGCCTGGCTAATTGTCGTGTTTTTAGTAGAAATGGGGTTTCATCATGTTGGCCAAGGTGGTCTTGAATGCCTGACCTCAAGTGGTCTGCCCGCCTTGGCCTCCCAAAGTGCTGGGATTACAGGCATGAGCCACTGCACCCAGCCCCACATTACATTTAGGTGTTATGTCTTTTTAGTTGCCAACTATGTAGACTCTTTGTAGATTTGGTCTCTCCTTGACATTCATGACTTTCACATATTTGAAGAGTACTGGTCAGGTTTTTTTAGCGTTCTTCAGTTTTTCTGTGTCTTATGTTTTCTCATGATTAAATCAAGTTTATGCATTTTTTGACAAGCATGCGCAGAAACAGTGGGCCCTTCTCACAACATCATTATCAGGAGTTCATGATACTGATACGTCTTATTTCAGCAATGCTAGTCTTCATCACTTGGTTAAAGTGCTATTTGCCAGGTTTCTCCACTACAAAGTTACTGTTTTTACCTTTCTCATTAATTAATATCTTGAGGAAGGTACATTGACACTGAAAATATCCTGTTTCTCTTCCACAGATTTTTAAGCATCCATTGATGGATCTTCCCTGCAGCAAATATTAGTGTGGCGTTCTGTGTTTACTTTTGTTTCCCTCACTTTTTCCATATTTTTAGTTGGAATTTCATGTAGACTGTCTCTTTTTTTAGTTTTTTAAAATTCAATTATTTGTTAACATCAGTATGAATTCATAGATATTTATTATGTGGACTGTAATCCAATGCTATTGTTACTCACTTTGTGCTCAAATTGCTTTAGCTTTGGCCATCGGGAGCTCTTTCTGGTCTGCCCCTATGTCTTCCTGATATCCTTCCATTATTTTTGAGCACTCCTTACTTTTTTGGCACCATATGATGCCACAGTCTCACCTTGTGTTTTCTCTGCCTCAGCCTCCACAGGCACTTCTCTGAAAAAGGACTTAAATAAAGTAAAATTTTACGATATAAAAATTAAACAGGGCTGGGCACGGTGGCTCGCACATTGGGAGACTGAGGGTGGAGGATCACTTGAGGCCAAGAGTTCAAGATCAGCCTGGCCATTATGGCAAAATCCCATCTCTACTAAAAATACAAAAATTAGGCCAGGCACAGTGGCTCGTGTCTGTAACCCCAGTATTTTGGGAGGCTGAGGCAGGCAGATCACCTGAAGTCAGGAGTTCGAAACCAGCCTGGCCAACATGGTGAAACCTTGTCTTTACTAAAAATATAAAACTTAGACAGGCATGGTGGTGGGTGCCTATAATCCCAGCTACTTGGGAGCCTGAGGCAGGAGAATCTCTTAAACCTGAAAGGCGGGTCGGGCGCGGTGGCTCAAGCCTGTAATCCCAGCACTTTGGGAGGCTGAGGCGGGTGGATCACGAGGTCAGGAGATCGAGACCATCCTGGTCAACATGGTGAAACCCCGTCTCTACTAAAAGTGCAAAAAATTAGCTGGGCACGGTGGTGCGTGCCTGTAATCCCAGCTCCTGGGGAGGCTGAGGCAGGAGAATTGCCTGAACCCAGGAGGCGGAGGTTGCAGTGAGCCAAGATCGTGCCATTGCACTCCAGCCTGGGTAAACAAGAGTGAAACTCCGTCTCAAAAAAAAAAAAAAAAAAAAAAAACCTGAAAGGCAGAGGCTGCAGTGAACGGAGATCCTGCCACTACACTCCAGTCTGGGCAACAGAGTGAGACTCTGTCTCAAAAAATAAATAAATAAAAAATAAAAATACAAAGTTTGAGACTAGCCCGACCAACATGGTGAAACCCCATCGCTACTAAAAATATCATTTTTTTTGTATTTTAGTAGAGATGGAATTTTACCATGTTGCCCAGGGTGGTCTTGAACTCCTGAGCTCAGGCAGTCTGCCTGCCTTGGCCTCCCAAAGTGCTGGGATTACAGGCATGAGCTACTGCGCCCGGCCTTTTTTAACTTTTATCATAGAATTTTCCAACATTGACAAAAATTCAAATACTACTCAGCTTTAAAAATGTTCAACATATAGCCAATCTTGCTTTATTAATAACTCCCGAAGATAAATGGATTTATTCCATTATTAATGGATTTAATAATTATTCCATTTTTAAATGGATTTAATAATTATTTAATAACCATTATTAATGGATTTAATAATTATTCCTGTGTTATTTTAATGAAATCCAACATCATTCCATTTTTTCTGAAAATATTCAAGATTGTCACATAACTAAATCTAAGTATAATTCTTAGCACCGTAGAGAACCAATTGGAAAGTGTATTATTCAATCACTTATTCATTCAACAAAATTTTATGGAGTACCTAATATTATGTACTGCAAAGCACTAGGGAGACACAAATACAAGTAAGATAAGATTTTCACTAACCTTAAGTAATTAAAATGCCACATCATAAAACACCTTTTTGAGTTCTATATTTGAGCCTTTAGATGCCTTTAAAATTGCTCAGGCCCAAAAATTAGTATTCATCCTCGATTTGTTACCTTCTCTCAGCAACCCCTCTTCCCTATCAAATCCATCAGCAAGGCCAATCAGCTGCATCTCCAAAACATATACAAAATTTCTCCATTTATTTTTATCTCAACTGCTGTTCCCTTAACCCTAGCCTCCACTGGCTTTCTACTGGGCTATTGATGGGTATTCCAACTGGTTTATGTGTTTCCACTCTTGTTTATTTTCTATTGCCTGCCCAGGGAGATACCAACAAAAACACTGAAAGCAACACAAATGCCTTCAACCGAAGAATGGAGAAATCGTGATATGTTAATCCAAGAAGATACTAAATAGTTGCTAAAGATTAATGAGCACGGATAAATTTCAGCAACGAAATACTGAAGGTAAAAAAGCAAGTACAGAAGAATATGCACAGCATGGTACCATTCATGTAAAGTTTAAACCACGCAAGGCAGTGCTACATTTGGTTTATAGAGACGTATGAGTGTGTGTGATAAACGCATAAAAACATGCAAGAAAATTATAAGCATAAAGTTTAGAAGAGCAGTTACCTTTAAAGAGAAAGGGGAATAGACTGAGGGGTACCACGGGGATTTTAACTAAATCTAATTTCTTAAGGTATCCCTTTTCTTGTCTATAAGTTCTTAGATGCCTGAAAAAATTTATAATTAAAATAAAAATCAGATCAGATATGATTTTTATTTTAATTATAACATATAAATCAGATCAAAGTTACTCACTCATATAGATTCTTCGATGGCTTTTCGTTGGTCTTAAAAAGTCTCGGCTTGTTATCAAGATACAAGTCCCAAGGGATCTGGTCCCTGTCTGCCTCTCCAAGCTCATCTTTTCCCTTCTCCTCGTTAATTATCACCTTGCTGTCGTTTTTTTCCGTTCCTTGAAGAAGTCAAGCCCGTTATTGCCTCAGGAACCTTGCACTAGTTCTTGCCTCTACTCCAGAACATTGCCCAGTGTATTCACTGATTTGGCTTCTTACTCCTCAGGTCTCAGCTCAAGCAAGCCTTTCCTTGACCCTCCCACCTTTTCTGTCTTTCCCTTTTTTTTTTTGAGACGGAGTCTCGCTCTGTCATGCAGGCTGCAGTGCAGTGGCATAATCTTGGCTCATTGCAACCTTTGCCTCCCAGGTTCAAGCGTTTCTCCTGCCTCAGCCTCCCGAGTAGCTGGGACTGCAGGCATGTGCCACCATACCTGGCTAATTTTTTTTGTCTTTTTAGTAGAGTTGGGGTTTCACAGTGTTAGCTAGGATGATCTCTATCTCCCGACCTCGTGATCCACCCGCCTTGGCCTCCCAAGGTGCTGGGATTACAGGCATGAGCCACTGTGCCTGCCTTTGCTTTGTCTACACATCATCCTTTCATTCCCTTCACGGCACTAATTACCCTTGAAGAACCCTTATTTATTTATTTCTTAGCTGACCTCCACTACTAGAATGTAAGCTCCTTATCTGTCTTTCCCACTGCTATATCTCTGGCAATTACCACAGTGCTTTATGCATGGGAAACCCTCAATAAACATTTGTGGAATGAGTGTATTTATTCTTATTCTGAATCATAGAAAAACCTAGACTTCTTTTTGCAAAGAAATAGGAGCTAGAAATCGAAACCACAGTACTTTTGTGGGAGTTTGTTTTCCAACTGCCTGAGTTTTTTTTTTATCATGATCTGTATCAAAGGATTATAAATCCAATTTGTATTTTGATGATAGACACTGATATTGCTCCTTTTCATTGTCTTTAACGTGGACTATAAAATTGGGTGATTTGATTGGTTTGCGTGTACTTTAATGTACTGCTGTGTGTTCCCTGTTGAATCATGTTGCACTATCTTCTACTTTTTCTAAAACAGATCTGGAAACATATAAACCACTAGTTTCTTTCTAAAATATAAGAGTTATATTAAAGGTATCCTGACATATTTCTACTTGTTCTAAGTAGAACTCTGAATAATTGCTGATATTGTAGAATGTTCTTAAAACATACCATCCTGGCAGGGCGCAGTGGTTCACGCCTGTAATCACCCTTTGGGAGGTCTAGAGGGGCAGATCATCTGATATCAGGAGTTCGAGACCAGCCTGGCCAACATGGTGAAACCCTGTCTCTACTAAAAATACAAAAATTAGCCAGGCGTGGTGGCAGGCTTCTATAATCCCAACTACTCGGGAGGCAGGAGAATTGCTTGACCCCAGAAGGCGGAGGTTGCCGTGAGCCAAGATTGCACCACTGCACTCCAGCCTGAGTGACAAAGTGAGATTCCATCTCAAAAAATAAAAAATAAAATAAAACAAACACCATCCTTAGTGAACTCAACTTTGGCCTTTTATAGATAATGGAGATTCTTTTGTTAGGAATGTCCCCTTGATTAGCAATGATTTCTCTAAGGACAAGTTCTCTTGTTGAGGCTGCCCAAGATAGCCCAGGCGTGTGATGCATAGCTAACAATTAACTTTCCCCTGGAAGTTACTTCAAATCTTTATTTTTCAAAGTCACAACTAAATCTATGCTGCACATTTCTTGAGTTCATCACTTAATGTAATAGCAATTCAAAAAATCTTCCAAGGTTTATAAAATGTGACCTTTGGGTTAAAGATAAACATATATGCTTTCTTTCTTTCTGGCTGGGCCTAGCTTGCAAGCTGAGAAACAGAGCATATGTCTTACATTAGTGAATCTTATCAGGCTCTGAAGATGTACTCCCATTTCCTGTTCATACCACGATTACGTGCTGTGGAGCTAAATCGTACTCATAGCTGCGATGCTATTTTTAAAAAGCAGTTACGATCTGAGTTCCTGGCTGTCTTTTAGAACCGCGGTGATATTGCCACTTTCTCCTCCAGGTGCTATTTTACAGCATTTGTGTGGCTGAGTTAAGAAATATCTGTATCCTTTCATTTTTCTGGAAACAAATAAATCTTGCTACATCATTGGGAAGTTTCATTGGTGTTTATTTATTTATTTATTTTTAGAGATGAGGTCTCACTATATTGCCCAGGCTGGTCCTCAACTCCTGGGCTCAAGCAGTCCTCCTGCCTCAGCCTCTCGAAGTGCTGGGTTACAGGTGTGAGGCACCATGCCTGGCCATAGGAAGGGAAGTTTATTAGTAAGTGAAATATATAAGGAGTTTCTTGGAAACTGAATAAAGTGATTTAATGTCTAAATGGCATTAGCTTATTTAACAGAGGGAAAAAAATCCAACAAACTAATAAAAAAAAACCAACATTCTTGTTTTAGGATTAAATGACATGTCATTTTAAAAAATATTTCTTTTTTTAAAATTTCTTTATTCAAACTTGTGCACTTATAATGACATGTCATTTTAAATCAAGTAAAGCAAGCCAGGCATGGTGGCTCACGCCTGTAATTCCAGCACTTTGAGAGGCCAAGGCAGAAAGATTGCTTGAGCCCGGGAGTTCAGGACCAGTCTGGGAAACATAGGGAGACACCGTCTCTACAAAAAAAGCACAAAAATTAGCCAAGCATGATGGCACACCCTGTGGTCCCAGCTACTTGGAAGGCTTGGGTGGGAGGGTTGCTTGAGCTCAGGAGAATGAGTTGCAGTCAGCCATGATCACACCACTGCATTTCAGCCTGGATAACAGAGCATGACCTTGTCTCAAAAATAAAAATAAAAATAAAAATAAAAATAAAATCAAGTAAAAAAGAGATTTAGCATTTATCCACTGCCGATTTAATCTGGAAAAAAAGTAGCTTACACAACGCAGTTTGCTTATTCACTGCTGGTGGGAGTTGGTGTTGATGGGTTTTTGTTTGCTTGCTCACAATACCTGGCTTGGCTGCTTACAATTATTAAATTAGCTAGATAATTCTGTGCTATGTAGGTACAGCCATCATCTATGATTGGTTTTCATATGCAAAAGTTTGGGAATAAATAATATTCAGAAGGGCCCTCCTCCTGATATCATAATTCAGTGTAGAGATAGAATGCTCAAAGAGGAGAGAGAAGAGATTGAAGTCAGACCTAGAAAAGAGACTTAGATTTTTGTTATTAATACTCCCATTTGACCAAGATTTTTATCACTTCAAATATAAATGGGCACAGATAAAAGGGTAGGTCAGTAAGCCATAGAATAAATCTTTCAACCGTTGCCCCAGAGAAGAGTTACTGAAGTTAATCTTCATATGCTCCGACTCCAACGCTCCTCTTCAGAGCGCTAATTTTGGCATCAAGACGTTGGATCATTTGGGTTCAAACATCTGTTGTTTCTGGACGCCTTTAAAATTCCATTGCAAGCTCAAAAATGCTCAAATTGCAAAGCACGTCCCTAGGAGAAGTATCTACTTGGTGTATATTTGCCCTTCTCTCTCACGAATCTTCCATGAACACTTGATTTGGGCCTTCGATTTCTGTTCTGTTTCTCACTATATATTAGTGACATCACTTATTTTTTCCACTCAGATCCTGCTTTCAAAGACACGGTTTTAGGCATGGAACGCCTTTTCCTGCTGAGCTCATTCTTCATGTGTTTAGCGTGCTCTGGAATGTGTGTAAATACTTTTCAAAGTTAAGACTCTTCACTTTTTCCCTCTTGGACTTGACATTGCATGATTGCTCCATACTAATTTCTATTCGAACTTTGCAAGTTCTAGCAAGATTTTCTTGGAAAAAGATGATTGCAGTCAGATAACCCTTAAAGGACAAATGGAGTAGAAATGAACTTCTTTTTTTCTGAGAAATATTTGCATTACAGCTTTTACCATTCCTTGCAGCACCCCAACGAGATGTGACTGCAGGCAGCAAATGAGCAGAATACATTTCTTCATTTGGGAAAAACAGTCTTTGACGAACGCTTATCAAAGGGAGTCAAGCCTTACAACTCTTCCACCAAGCTACTGAACGCTCTGGCTCTGCATTCTTCCAATTTTTTTTGAGATGAAGTCTCACTCTGTTGCCCAGGCTGGAGTGCAGTGGTGTGATCTCGGCTCGCTGCAACCTGCTCCTCCTGGGTTCAAGCGATTCTCCTGCCTCAGCCTCCTGAGTAGCTGGGAATACAGGTGTGTGCCATCATGCCTGACTAATTTTTGTATTTTTTCAAGTAGAGAAAGGGTTTCACCATGTTGGCCAGGCTGGTCCTGAACTCCTGACCTCAAGTGATCTGCCCTCCTCGGCCTCTCAAAGCGCTGGGATAATGTTACAGGCGTGAGCCACCACATCCAGCCCCTGAATTTTAAAAAATATGTTCGAAAGTAAAGATGGATAGACATTTATTAAAAGGAGAAGTTTGGTGGAGAGACCATTGCATCGCTATTGTGACTGGAGTTTGTGGTCATTTAAAAACTGTTGGAAATGAGTTCATGATAGCATGATTTCAACCTTTCAAAAATAGCAATCAAGGCTGGGGTGTAGTGGCTCACACATGTAATCCCAGCACTTTGGGAGGCCAAGGTGGGAAGATCACCTGAGGTCAGGAGTTCGAGACCAGCCTGGCCAACATGGTGAAACCCCATCTCTGCTAAAAATAAAAACAATTAGCCAGGCGAGGTGGCATGTGCCTGTAATCCCAGCTACTTGGGAGGCTGAGGCAGGAGAATTGCTTGAACCTGGGAGGTGGAGGTTGCAGTAAGCCAAGACTATGCCATTACACTCCAGCCTGGGGGACAGAGCAAGACTCTGTCTTAAGAAAAAAAAAAAAAGGGGAATCAATTACTGGCATTGACTCCTTCCCCACTCCTCCAGTCAAGTATCTAAAAAAATCAGTTTGGGAGATTCTTCTCTTTTTGTATACAAACTTTACAAATTTAACAAAAAGGGACAGAACACAACCTAGTATTACATTCTCAGTCCAACGGGTAAGGAATAGTAGTGACTTCTTAAAGAGAACAAACCTTTAATTTGTGGGCGATGTTTAATTTGTGTTTTTCTCTCAACCTGTTGATAAGTTAACAGTGTGTACTATCCTAAGAACCACAGTGTATTAAGTAAATGATTTATAGCAATAAATAAATAAACAAATAAAGCAAGAAGGAGTCTTGGCCTTCAAAAGTCCTATCATATTTACTAGTGGTTAATTTTTGACTCCCCAGTGTCTGTGCTGTTCTGATTGCAGGAGCCACTCACTGGTGTCAGGGGGTTACTTACTGCCAGAGGCTTTCTAGTCCCTCTGGGTCATTAACTCTAATCTTTCCTCAGCCCTTCTGACCTCTTTATCTCCAGATGTACATACAAGTTTTGAACCCACCCCCAGCACTGCCTTTCTGGACTTTTACCCCGACAGCCTCAACTCAGTCTCAACTCAACTCTACGGAAGTGATTGTTTGTGGAGAGTTGCCTGCCTCTGAATATGCTTTATGGTTTCCTCTTTTCTCTAAGTTCTTTTAAAAAGCATTCCTCACAAATGAAAGGTCTGCTCTCTCTGAGATGTCATGACTACTTGTCTGTCAGATGCGAAGGTTATATTAGGTTGCATTCTATCCTTTATTGTTATGTTTGTAAACCTTTTAAAAAAAGTGTTTGCTGCTGGATTCTATGTTGCTTGACTGAGCTATTTCATTTTTATCTTCCACAGAGACGGCCCTATATTTGTCACTGAGAGCAGAAGGGGTTGAGAACTTAGACCCTGACAGGCCCTCCTTTATTGGAGAACTGGCTCTGCAACTTAGTGAGTGACACTGGCTGTTATTTAACCTCGTAGCCTTGGTTAAATGAGATTATGGATGAGAACCACTGGGCATGTGCTGACAGTCATCACTCAAATGTTTGCTGTGGAGTATGCATCTACGTGTCGAATCAAAGGAAGTGCAACTGCTACCTGGATAATGTTTTCTTACGCCATTTTTGGAGCATGAAGAATGTTTCTACAGAAGAATCCAAGTACCTCTCTGGTGCAAATTATTTATATTGATAGCACATGTTTATATAAACTAGTTGACCAGTATCTAAGCAGAAGCCATTTCCAAATACTGCTTTTATAATTGCCATTTTCACATCCAAGTGACGAAATGCATTCACAGTTCCAGCTTGGCAGAATGTGTGAGTGTGGGACGTGCCCAGTAGCAGGGTGGTGACCTTAGTCAGTAGCCTCGTAGTGGGAATCTCAGACACCCTGCTGGCCTTCGAGTTTGGGACTGGCAGAGCTTCCTGGCAATGAAAGTTGCATGGGTTATGGAAACCTTGGAGAATGTGAAAGAAGCTGTACATAAACTTATATGGTAAAGGAGACAGAGAGAGAGAGACAGAGACAGAGACAGACGAGAGAGAGAGAGAGAGAGAGAGAGAGAGAGAGAGAGAGAGAGAGAGAGAGGCAGAAATTGAGGAAAAGAAGGGACGGGGGGGAAGGAGACAAGAAGCCAGAGTGGGAGCAGGAGCCAGAGACAGGAGTAAAATGCCATGTTTTGAATTCAAACAGATTTGGTTTTAAATATTTTTCGAGCCGTGTGATTCTGGGCAAGTTTCTTAACCTAAGCATCAGTTTCTTCATCTGTAGAAGAATAAAAAGAGGCCGGGTGCAGGGGCTCATGGTTGTCATCCAAGCACTTTGGGAGGCTGAAGTGGGCAGATCGTTTGAGCTCAGGAGTTCAAGACCAACCTGAGCAAGATGGAGAAACTCTGTCTCTGCAAAAAAAAAATGCAGAAATTTAGCCAGGCATGCACCACTGGTCCCAGCTACTCAGGAGCCTGTGGTGGGAGGATTGCCTGAAGTCAGGAGTTCAAGGCTACTGTGAGCCAAGATCATGCCACTGCACTCCATCCTGGGTGATAGAGACCCCATCTCAAAAACGATATCTACCTCACAAGGTTTTGATGAGGATCAAACGAGACAGTACAGTTAATAGCCCTTAACCCAGAGAACGTGCTGTTTATAATGTCCGTATTTCAAATAATATGGAAGACCTTTCCCCAGATATGGTGTTTGTTTATGTTGGATAATTTATATATCTACTTAGGGAGTATTTTTGTTTTTGAGACAGAGTTTCACTCTCGTCACCCAGGCTGGAGGGCCATGGTGTGATCTCAGCTCACCGCAACCTCCGCCTCCCAAGTTCAAGCAATTCTCCTACCTTAGCCTCCCTAGTAGCCAGGATTACAGGCACCTGCCACCACACCCGGCTAATTTTTGTATTTTTAGTAGAGACAGGGTTTCTCCATGTTAGTCAGGCTGGTCTCAGACTCCTGACCTGAGGTGATCTGCCCGCCTCTGCCTCCCAATGTGCTGGGATTACAGGTGTGAGCCACCGTGCCCAACAAGGAGTATTTGTTTTATTAGAAAGGAGCATCACTAGAACCAGATGCATGTGGTTCCTTGAAATGTGGAGAGTCTTTTTGATGTTTCTGCAGGAATGACTGCAGATAAGTGATGCAATTGGGAATTTTCTCTTCTAAAGGGGTAGACCATAATGTCTTAAGGCTTCTTTTTTCTTTCTTTCCTTTTTTTTTTTTTTTTTTTTTTTTTGAGACAAGGTCTCACTCTGTTACCCAGGCTGGAGTGCAGGGCAGCAATCAAAGCAGCCTGAAACTTCTGGGCCCAAGCAATCCTCCCAACACAACCTCCAGAGGAGCTGAGACTACCAGACTGACTAATGTTTTTCTTTTTAATTTTTGTAGAGACAGGGTCTCTCTATGTTACTGAGGCTCGTCTCAAACTCCTGGCCTCAAGATATCCTCTTGCTTCAGCCTCCCAAGCTCCTGGGATTATAGGCATGAGCCACCATGACCAGCTTGTTTTAAGAAACATTGATTTAATGGGTTGAACACCAAAAATCGGAGTCACAAGTCCTTCATTGATTCATCCTGTCATTTGACCCTTGTTTGCTAGGGCCAATGCAAGTGCCGAATTAGGTAGGCACTGGGGAATGGGGGTGAAGGTGGGCCCATGATGGTAAGCAAAACAGAGCCCCTGCTGTACATGAGTCCTGCCATTTGGCTGTTGGCTCTGCCCCTGTGATGGGCAGGGAAGCTTCTCCTGCTGTATGACAGTGCAATGCTGGGGGTTCCTAGGTTGTCATCTGGTCGAAGGAGGCAAGGAGATAATAGGAGCCTCAAAGCGTATTCTGGGCAGCGTTGCTGCTCCCTCTGCCCCAGTCTTACGTCATTTTACTCCGACGCTTAAAGTCACCATTCCTGGCTGAGCAGCTGGTACTTCAGTTCTCACATCTGTAAAATGGGATAATGGTGATTGCTACTTCCCTTCCTTCAGGGATGATTACAGCTTGTAAAAATGAGTGAGTTATACCTGGAAGGCATTGTGGCCTCACAATTGAGAAGCAGAAAAGTGGGTCTAGGTATAATTTACATATTCATGGCATTTGATAATTTCCTTTCAGATTATTTTCTTCAAAGTGGGCGTGGATGTTTTCAATTTCATAATCCAACCCAACTGTATTTACTGAGAACTTACCTACTGCATAAAAATATAGAAATAAACAAGACTCTGTCTTTATTCCTCAGTTGGTAAATTCTACTGTTTGGGATTTTATTTGTGTACCCCCAAAGGAATCTGTCTGTCTGATTGAATATACAAATGACATTTGTATTGCTAATTAGATCCTTACCTACCCTCCCACGTATACCTGGCAGACAGTTAGGTTAGAAATAAATTGGATTCTTAGAAATTGGATTCTGATTAGTTCAGTAAAGGTTTCTGAACACAGGAATATCCAGTAGGGAGAGGTATCTTCCTTTATCCTATTTGCTAGCTTAGAATTAGGATAAAATGGGAGAGGGAGAAAGGAATGTGTGAGGAGGGCTGTCTGTCAACACTTGGAGAGCTCCTGTCATCAGTAAGAAGAACTTTTTAGTTTCTGAGATACTTCTCCTTTACCATAGGCTTATGGAAGCCTTTGCTGGGATTTGAAATTCATACTATTATTTGAAAACTGAAATCAAAATACGAGGATGGAGCGTCACGTGTGCCTTCTCTCTTGGTCTCTACTAGGGTGTAAACCATTTAACTAAAAACAGTCTCCAATTAGACACCTTGCCAACATTTTATTTGTATACTCCAAATCTCCATGCAGGGCTGCAGACCTATTTCAGCTGGCTCCATTTACTCTGAGGCAGATAAAGCTGAGATTGCAACATCAGAAGCAGTTCAACCAATCATTATGTACAAACCTCAGCCCATTCGTATAATGCAATCCTTCTGGTAGTAATGACACAAAAGATGCCTACAGGGACGATCACAACTCTGTCAATGTCCCAAGTCATCTGTGGCACCAGGGCTACAGAACTTCTCACCGCTTGGAAGCAAAAGAGTTGCTTTAATCGTAACCAAATGCTCTCCTTCAAGACAGTATTTCAAGAAGGAGTAGTAGGCCGGGCGCGGCGGCTCAAGCCTGTAATCCCAGCACTTTGGGAGGCCGAGGCGGGTGGATCATGAGGTCAACAGATCAAGACCATCCTGGTCAGCATGGTGAAACCCCGTCTCTACTAAAAATACAAAAAATTAGCTGGGCATGGTGGCACATGCCTGTAATCCCAGCTACTCAGGAGGCTGAGGCAGGAGAATTGCCTGAACCCAGGAGGCGGAGGTTGCAGTGAGCCGAGATCGCGTCATTGCACTCCAGTCTGGGTAACAAGAGCAAAAACTCCGTCTCAAAAAAAAAAAAAAAAAAAGGAGTAGTATACATGTATTATACAAACATATCCAATCCCTTTAGAAGATAATTATCAATATCATGCGGGGAAGCTGGAACACACACACAAAATCAAGTACTATCTAGGAGATTATGCCACAAATCTCAAGAGAGTAAGTGTCCAGGGCCTGGGATCCTTTATCTTGGCCATGAGAATAGCACAGCTTATGTGCAGAAAGGACAGGCTAGTTTTCCAGCATAACATGGTATTTTATTTCACCAAAGTAGACTGCTGGGAAATCTCTGGAGGCCCTAGCAGCTGTGTCTTGTCTTTAATATGAGGCCTGGGGGGAAGAAAGAGAGAGAGAGACTCATAATTCACAAGAGGCCCAGCCATAAGAAAGCCATTCTAAATAACTGAATCAGACACCGAGGAGAAGCGACTATTCCGTTCCCAAGTCAAGAATGCTTTTTGTCTTTCTTTTTCTCCTTACTGGCTCATGAAAAGATCATTTAAGGGTGGTGGGATCAGTGCATCAGAGGCAGCTTCTGTTTCTCTCCATTTCTCCTCCCCACTGCTGCTGTCCTGTAAAAAGACCCTTTGTTGCAGACTGAAACAGCAGATGCTGCTCAGATATTATCTCGAATGATTTTAGGAGGAGCGTTTTATCCTGAACTGGTATAACGCCATTTTCACATGGAAAGTGGCTCTATGGCTGATCCAAATACTCTAGAAACTTGAGAGACCCGTACGGCAAAGAAGCACTTTACATACACATCTCCTTAAAGTAATGCAGGTTACGGGAAGAACTGATAGTGCCTGTTAAATGATATGTAGAAGAAATGAACATAAACTGGCATCATGGGCTGAGAGAATCAGGGGAGGCCCTTGTGGAAGAGGTAAGAGTAGTGGGAAATGCTGGGTCAAGCATGTGTAGAGGCCTGGAGCTAGGAAAGGACTTAGTGGGTCCAAAGGGAAGAAGACTTGTTTGTTGGGAACACAGAGTTAGAAGCAGGTAGAAGAAAAAGTTGGTCAGGTCCTGCAGAGATTAAACATCTGGTTTAAGATTAGATTGTTTCACTAATCAGTTACTTGGTATCTGTGCTC
>CM052658.1:112551154-112641518 GCA_028533165.1 Leontopithecus rosalia
GAGGTAGGTACCACTCTTATCTGCTGAGGGTTAGAGGTGGGAGGAGTAGGTATGAGAGTTATATGGCGATTCAGTACTTGATGTCATGAGTAGATGATGCACTCTCCAAGAGATCTTTGATAACAGCCTGCCTACCCGGCTCCTGTCACCTGTACAGATTCTCCTCTTCCTGCCAACAAAGAGTTTTTCTTTTGCAATTGTAAAAGCCCTCTGTTTTCAGAGACTTTTGTGGGAAAACAAAGCAAAATCTTGAGATATGAAGGGTCTGCGATGGACACCTGCGGATTGCGTCTGTTCAGCAGCTCCTCCCCTACTTGTCTTCCAATACAACACCGTATTTCATTGGCGAGAAGGGATCTACCTCTTCTGAGGTTTGGTGGACATCCAAAGCAGTCTTCAGTCTACAGGGTGAGTATGAGATCCAGGCGTGACCAGGCATACTCATCACCCAGTTGGCTCATCAAACTCCGCCAATAAGAGCCTGTCCCCAGGAATTCGTATGTAGGCTTTGGGAAAAGGAAACTTTCTTCTCTGATGTTAGTAGACAGAGATGACAAAACCAGCGCATGTCTGGACCATGTTCTGACTCCCTCTCCACAGCAAGATGAGCAAGCTCATCTGTAGTAGGAAAGAATGCAGGAATGCATCACTTGCAAGAGAAAAGCAGAGCAGAGAATGAGAGCGAGAGAGCGAGAGTGAGAGAGCAAGAGACAGACAGAGAGACAGAGAGAGAGAGAGAGAGAGAGAGAGAGAGAGAGAGAGAGATCTGACTGTACTGCAATCCCCACCAAGGTCTACAAGGTCTACTTCCCCTAGACTACAACTACCCACAACTTGTGCCAAATATGCAATAAACCGTGGCCTGACATGGTGGTTCACACCTGTAATCCCAGCACTTTGGGAGGCCGAGGTGGGCAGATCATGAAGACAGAAGACAGAGACCATCCTGGCCAACATGGTGAAACCCCGTCTCTACTAAAATACAAAAATTAGCTGGGGGTGGTGGTGCACGCCTGTGGTCCCAGCTACTTGGGGGACTGAGGCAGGGGAATTGCTTAAATCTGGGAGGTGGAGGTTGCAGTGAGCCGAGATTGTGGCACTGCACTCCAGCCTGGTGACACAGTGAGACTCTGTCACACACACACACACACAAACACAATAAATTGTAACCTTATGGGGGAAGAGGGGTGAAGAGAGGTTGATTAATGGGTATGTATATCCAGTATGATAGAAGAAATAAGACCTAGTATTTGCTAGATCAGTAGTATGACTATAGTTTAATAACCTATTGTGTATTTTAATATAGCTAAAAGAGAAGAATTAGAATGTTTCTAGCATAAAGAAAAGACAAAGGTTTAATGTGATGGGAATCTCAATTACACTGATTTTATCTTTACAAAGTATATGAATGTTTTAAATTGTCATAGTACCCCCAAAATGTGTACATGTTATGAATCAATAAAAGTAAAATAAAATAATAAATACTTAAATATTTTAAAAATTATAACTTTACTCCTTCCTTTCTTCCATTTCTTTTTTCTTATTTTTATTTTTTAATTTTATTTATTTATATTTTCTTGAGATGGAGTTTCATTCTTGTTGCTCAGTCTGGAGTGCAATGGCATGATCTCAGCTCACTGCAACCCTCCCTGGTTCAAGTTATTCTCCTGCCTCAGCCTCCCGAATAGCTGGGATTACAGGCATGTGCCACCATGCCCGGCTAATTTTGTACTTTTAGTAAAGATGGGGTTTCTCCATGTTAGTCAGGCTGGTCTCAAACTCCCAACCTCAGGTGATCTGCCCTTCTCAGCCTCCCAACATGCTGGGATTACAGGTGTGAGCCACTGTGCCCGGACTCTTTCTTTCTTATTTGTATCTTTGTTTATAACTGGTTTAACCTGGGTTTCTGTTTCTTGCAACCCCAGTCTTGACTAATTCAGGTTCAAGTGCATTCATATCATGAAGTATATCTGTGGCCCTTAAGTTATATGTTGGAGTAAGAGAGCAGGGGGTGGAGAGAATCAAATTATGACAGGACAGAAATGGTCTTTTTCCATCCTTCACAACTTTATTTGCCCCCATGATTATCAGATTGATTCCAACTCTTTGAAGCATGAAGGACCAGGAAGGAGGCATCTGCCCTTAGGAAATGCTGAACTGCAGTAGCAGCAGGAAGCATGGTGTCCTATTGACTGCTGCCTCCGGCCCGCAACCATTGATGGCACTCATCAGCCAGGGGCTAACCAATTGAAACTGTCAGGTTTTTCCCTCCTACTCGGGCAACTCAAGGACATGGAAAACTCTGGTTTTAGGGGGTGTAAGCTGATGGTTCTGTGAGTTCTCACCTCTGGCTTAGTCAGTCTTTGGCTTGTATAAGCCTCTAAAGATTCAGCAGATCTAAAATCTCAACGTGATTGTATTAACCTAGAAGCTATAAGACATACCCGAAATAATAGTTGCCATTTATTAGGCACTGTGTATCTGGACTTTGTGTGTGCTGCCACGATGTAACCCTCACAGAATCCTGCAAAGTAGGTATTATCAGCCTCTTTATGGATGAAGACCTTGAAATTCAGAGGTTAGCAGCCGCCAGCCCCTCAAACCCAGGGCTATAAGACTGAAGGCTTCACTCTCAGGGTATGCAACAAGCATTTAATTCTAAACTCCCAAGCACAACTTTCAGAAGGGCTCTCTAGTCCTTTGTTATTTAAGTCAGTGATTCTTAAACAGCATGTAGAAATTCCTATTTGGTGGATTTGTATATCAGCTCGGCTAAACTGAAACTGTGGCACCCAGAATTCCCTCCTCCGCCTCGGCCTCTCAAAGGGCTGGGATTATAGGCGTGAGCACCATGCCTAGCCTTGTGTGAGATTTAGAAACCAAGAGTAGAGCAGTGGAGCAGCATACATTTTTCTCGCCTGAAAGGCTGCTGCAGTCACAGGTGATGTTGCATCTCATCGTGTTGCCCCTTACCTGTCGGCTTGCGTTGCGTTGTGGAACAGCAGCCACGCCTGCAGCTTCTCCGGCCTCTCTGACTTCCAGACACAGTGTGTCCTTAGCTCCATGATGAAGGATGCCAGCTTCTCCTACAGATGACCCGATCATTGCAGTTGGCAGCTTGAAGGCAGTAGGATACGGACACAAATTCCAATCTAGCCTCGTGGGTTCCAGTTTGCTTTCATTTCCTACACTTCACAGACGTCTCTCTTTCCCAAATGTCTTCTCGGAGGATTTCGGGCTTCAGTATCAAACACAGATGCAATGGCCTCACATAGACTATGTAACAAGCTCCCCCAAGTGAACAAGATCAAATCCCTAGAATAAATGCCCTACTATGTCTGTCCATCTATCTATCTATCTATCTATCTATCTATCTATCTATCTATCTATCTATCTATCTAATTACCCACCCACCTACCTACCTATCTATCTCCTTGTATTCTACTTCTCTAATTGAACCCTGACTGATCCCTACCTCTTTGGTAAGTGAAGTCTTTACAGAGAATTTTAAGGAGATCATTTCCTAGATCTCCCATCTCCTGTCTACTGTTACCTAACACTAATCTATAAGCCCGTGCTTGCCCTCACTGTACCAGATTGGTTCTCCAGGAAGAAGATGCTGAGAGAGAGTTAGGAATACAAATGTTTTATTGGGGAGTGACATCTGGGAAATGAGGGACAGAGCAGGGTTAGGCAGCTGGAGTCGTCTGACTGTAATGCAGACCCCACAAAGTTGGCCAGCTCATTGGGGAGCTCCAGAGCCAAGGTTGCCTCTTAGAAGTTCTTATGTTGGGTGGAAATGGCCAAGCCCATGTACACCAGCTTTTTTCAGTTATTGGCTGGGGCTGCCCAAAGAAGAGCATGACCTTGGCTGGAAAGCTGAGGCAGATCCTGAGGAATGTAACAGCTGGAGGGTGTCCGCTAGCCACACCCTCCTGTAAGACCGAAGGCTTCACTCTGAGGATATGCAACAAGTCTATCTATTTAATTCTGAATCCCAAAGTGCTGGGAAGGAGTATTCTGTCAAGGAGAGAGCCTTTCTTGCAGGGAGATCTGAGCAGCACATTTCCACATCTGCTACCTCTCTCATCCCAAGTCTTATAATGGAACATTGCCCCAGGCTTTGAAAACTTCTCATGTGAACCAAACGAGTGGATACATTCAAATGTATGGGGACCTCATGGATCCATAAGTGTTATGAAAGAGAGATTCAGGCGGAAGCGGGGCTCATGCCTATAATCCCAGCACTTTGGGAGGCTGAGGTGGGTGGATCACAAGGTCAGGGGTTTGAGACCATTCTGGCCAAAATAGTGAAACCCTGTCTCTACTAGAAAAATACAAAAAATGTAGCTGGGCGTGGTGGGGGGCACCTGTAATCCCAGCTACTTGGGAGGCTGAGGCTGGAGAATTGCTTGAACCCGGGGGTCGGAGGTGGCAGTGAGCGGAGATCACGCCACTGCATTTTAGCCCGGGCGACAGTGCGAGTCTCCGTCTCAAAACAAACAAAAAAAGCAAAAGAAAGAGGGATTCTTCTAGACCAGTATTTCTCAACCTCTCTTCATTATTGCACCCCATACATTTAAAAAGAGCCTGTTTAGACATTTTTCTTAATTATCCATGAAAATACCACAGCTATATGTGTATATGCTGTACACATACAGGTTAGGCACTATACGTATATGTGTGCTGTGTACATAAAAAAGTGCATTTTTTTTTAATTCCTCAAGAACCAATTTTCACTCCCTGGGGGATAATATCACCCCCCCCCACCCCGCATTAAGAATGCATGTTCGGCCGGGTGCAGTGGCTCACGGCTGTAGTCCCAGCACTTTGGGAGGCCAAGGTGGGTGGATCACGAGGTCAAGAGATCGAGACCATCCGGGTCAACATGGTGAAACCCCATCTCTACTAAAGATACAAAAAATTAGCTGGGCATGGTGGCGCGTGCCTGTAATCCCAGCTACTCAGGAGGCTGAGGCAGGAGAATTGCCTGAACCCAGGAGGCGGAGGCTGCCGTGAGCCGAGATCACGCCATTGCACTCCAGCCTGGGTAACAAGAGCGAAACTCCGTCTCAAAAAAAAAGAATGCGTGTTCTAGATTAAAAGAGAATTATGGGATATGACAACAAGATGCAGTATATGGCCCAGGATTTAATCCTGGATTAGAAACACCGGCCATAAAGGACACCTAAGACACTTTAATATGGACTAGATATTTTTGTTGTGTGGCAGTGTTATTTGGGCTGTTTAGGAAAAGGTTTTTATTTTTTGTGGATACTTATAGAAGTAAAAAAAAAGAACGAAATATTGGTTGGATGGAGACATCTTTAGTTACTGTTAATCAAGTTGCCTTACATCCATAGGGGTTTTGTATTTGCCTATCCTATACATATTTCTGTTAAGGATGAAGCTTGTCATTAGAAATGGAATAATTGGTCTTTGTATGGAAAGCTCTGAATTTGGAACAGCTGAATAGTATAAATTAGTGATGCTGATTCTCTTAGAGTCAACTGGAACGTCTTGTGACACGAGCAAGTTTTTTGAGCAACATTGGATAAAACTGGCTCATAAAATTTTTACAATTTCTTTCAGATTTGGGGTATTTTATTTACTGTGAAGTTAAAATGTCTTTTATCAAATACTGTCATGAAATATTTATCCCAATTACAGTCTATCATCATCTTATTTTTATCTCATGATGAAAAATGCTAGATGTCAACTTAAAATATGTGAGGACTTACACAGCTTCACAACATTCTTTTGGGGTTATGTAAGCAAAATATTTAAAGATCTCTGGACTAAGATATTTCGAGTAAAGGAGGCCCTCTCTTTTTAAAGCGTCCCTTTAGTTCCTTTCCTTCCCAAGAGCCAATAGCTAATTATAGGCACACAATACACCTGGTTGGAATTCCAGGTTTTGTTGGTGAGAACCAGGTTATTTCAATAGCATTTTCTTTTCTCTTTCCTCAGTGGTAGATTTCCACTGTCATAAAGCCCCAAGCCCATCGGTAGGACTCCAGAATCTTATATAAAGATGCATCTGGCCTCCACAACCTTTCCCCCTGCAGCTTCTGGATCACTCACAGACCCCTACCTGCTTGTTGGTGGGTCAATGAGAAATCATTCCAAATGACAAAGAGATCACTTTTGTTTCTTTTTTGATAACTTCAATTAGTGTTGGATTGAAGAGTCAAATGTGAAGGTCTGTATGTTCTTGTAGACAGGAAGAATCACTGGCATGTTGCTTTCTGAAGGGTGTCTACATCATTTTACATAGCACACTTTTAAACAAAAGTCCTCCCACGAGGCTGAAGCATCTGTCATGATATATATTCTTCCAGATTTCTCCTGAGTCTGAGCTTCCCAAGACACATTGTGCCCCGCCTTTCAAGGTGTTTTTCCTACACGGGACTTAATTTGCTGGCATATCTCCCTCTCAGGCTCTGCATATCATTCTCGTTACTGCTGACTTTGATTGTCTGGTCTGGGCCTGAGCTTGAGAAATTCCTAAGGGGAATGATCTACCAGTTCTTAGTCTAGAAATGAAATTCTAGCAAGGTCTGTTGCTCACACACAGAGTCTGCAATTCTTAGAAGATGACCGTAATCGTCTGTCTGCCCACCTAAAGGTGGGCTATGCTTCTCAAATCTTAAGCCCTCATCTCTCTCTTAACTCTAGGCCTGTATTTCTGTCTGTCAAGCAGGTTATTTATTTAGAGACAGAGTCTCACTTTGTCACCCAGGCTGGAGTGCAATGGTGTGGTCTCGGCTCACTGCAACCTCTGCCTCCCGGGTTCAAGTGTATCTTCTGCCTAAGTCTCCCGAGTAGCTGGGATTACAGGGGCCTGCCGCCACGCCCAGCTAATTTGTGTATTTTTAGTAGAGACAGGGTTTCACCATGTTGGCCAGGCTAGTCTTGAACTCCTGACCTCATGATCTGCCTGCCTTGGCCTCCCAAAGTGCTGGGATTACAGGCATGAGCTACCATGTTCAGTGGTTATTTTATTTTTGAAATTTATTTTTGTTTTTTTTCTGGGGCAGGCTCTGTGGAGAAGCCAGCAAGTGTTCAGGACTCTGTGTGACCAGGTGGGCAAGTCTGCCAAGTTCTTTTTTCATTTTTTAAATGTGCATACTTGGCTGGGCATGGTGGCTCATGCCTGTAATCCCAGCACTTTGGGAGTCAGAGGCAGGCGGATCACCTAAGGTCAGGAGTTCGAGACCAGCCTGACCAACATGGTGAAACCCCATCTCTACTAAAAATACAAAATTAGCTGAGTGTGGTGGCACATGCCTGTAATCTCAGCTATTCAGGAGGCTGAGGAATGAGAATCGCTTGAACCTGGGAGGTGGAGGTCGCAGTGAGCCAAGATGGCGCCACTGTACTCCAGCCTGATGACAGAGCAAAACTCCATCTCGAAAATAAATAAATAAATAAATACACGTACATACTCTAAAAATGTTTCAATAGTTTTTGGGGTACAGGTGATTTTTGGTTACATGTATAAATTATTTAGTGGTGATTCCTGACACTGTGGTGTACCCATCACCTGAGCAGTGTACCCTGTACCCAATATGTGTTGGTTTTTTTTTGAGACTGAGTCTCATCCTGTCACCCAGGCTGGAGTGCAATGGCGCAATCTAGGCTCACTGCAACCTCTGCCTCCCAGGTTCAAGCAATTTACCTGCCTTGACCTCCTGGGTAGCTGGGACTACAGGCACCCACCACCACGCCCGGCTAATTTTTTGTGTCAGTAGTTGAGACAGGGGTTTCACCATGTTGGCCAGGCTGGTCTTGAACTCCTGACTCATGATCCCCCCGCCTCGGCCTCCCAAAGTGTTGGGATTACAGGTGTGAGCCACCGTGCCCAGCCCCAATATGTGGTCTTTTATCTCTCACCCCACACTCTTCCCCCTGAGTCCCCAAAGTCCATTATATCATGCTTATGCCTTTGCATCCTTATAGTTTAGCTCCCACTTATAAGTAAGAACATACGACATTTTATTTTTCATTCCTGAGTTACCTCACTTAGAAAAACGGCCTCCAGTTCCATCCAAGTCGCTGTGAAGGCCATTGTTTCTCTCCATTTTATGGCTGAGTATTCCATAGTGTGTGTACTAGGACGTCAAATTCAAGATCTCTTACGGAACTGCTACCCTTTTCCTTCGATACTTCTTGCATAGGTTTTTGTACCAAATGAAGCTTCCTGTCATGTCATCCTGCTCAAAAGTCTGCAATGGTTCACCATTGTCTGTAACATGAAATGTAAACTCTCTTCCTGATATTCTAAATCCTGGCACTCCAGCTAGACTGGCCCATTTAATATTGCCCAAGCCAGCTTTCTGCATAATTCCATCGGATTTTTTGGTCAAATGTTTCCACGTTCTGGAATGTTCCGTTTACGTTTTTTCATTTTTTTCTACAAATATTTAAATTGTTCTTCAAATTTAACCCATATGTCTGTATGTGTATGGCTTTCCCCTAATTTCCTTGACGTCCCTGCTCAAATGTCACCACATGAATAAGGCTTTTTTTTAACATTCAAATTAGTATCGCGACAAACCCACCCCTGCCCGCCTCTATCCCTCTTATCCCCATTCACTGTTTTATTTTCTTCCTTGGCACTTATCATTATACATTGTTTAATTATTCATATCTTGTCCATCTGTCTCCACGAGGGTAAGGCTTTTTGTTAGCTTTATTCATAGAAATATCCTCAGCAACAGGAAAAGGTCTGGCACAGAGTAGGCACGTGATACATATTTAAAGATGAAATAAGTGAACACATGAACTCTGAAAATATTTAAGGGCACTTAGAATGTGACAGGCACTCTCCTGAGCTCTGGAATGGTGGATATGAACCAAAAGGAGTTCTTTTATTTTATTATTTATTTATTTCCACTAAGTACCCTACTCTGCACAGAGTTCTTTTAGAAACTTGCAGTCTCTTGGAGAGAAAAATGTGTTTATCAAGTCCAGGTGGAGCACGGCAGAACGGAGCATGAGCCAGGCGTGTTCACATACCTGGTCTCATTTAAGCCTCACAATCATATAATCGGCTAGGTTTTATTCTCAATGTTTTTCAGATAAGAAAATTGAAGCTCAGGAAAGTTATCCAGTCTCTCCCAAAGTTTTATGCTAGTAGGTGGTTAAAATCAGAAGGAATCTAAACCCACTTCTTCCGATGCAAAAATTGGTATGCTTGGTACTGTACTAGGTTGCCTCTCCAGTCATTAGGCAACAAGTATGTTTGGCTTAACCTGAGGAAGGCATCATGGAACAGAAGATATCCAAGTAATTAATGAGACGTTGACCAAAGCAGAGAAAAGATGGAGGGATAGTGACCCTCTGTGTAAACTTCTCAACTCACCACAACCCACGGAGTGCTCTCCCTTCTGACTTCCATTCACTTCTATAATGAAGTGAATATTTCATTCATTCAATAAACATTTGTCAAACACCTACTGCATCCCAAGGAATGTTCTACATTCTGGTGTCACAGGAGTGAATAAAGCAAGTATTTTTTCCATGGAGTTCTCAGTGGGATATTGGGAGAAAACAGTATATTTAGATTAGAGTTATGGCTTCATCATAAAGTCTCTAAGGAGGACCTTAGAGAGGTCACTTAGTCTCTGCAAATTTCAGTTTTTAAGTTTAGAATACGAATAACTACCTGTCTCACCAAAACATGATGTTGTGAGGATCACATAAGATGAAAATACTTTGAACTATGAAGCACTAGATATTGTGTTTTAATAAATCTGTCATTGCTTTTAAGAAGTGCAATTATTTTATGTACCATTAAGAAGGAAAAAATTCTACCAATTATGACATGCCATTGATTTAAGACCTATCCCAATTTCAGAAATATCAAAATGTGCAAAAAAATCATACATCTTAGAATTGTTGAAATATGGTATAAAAATCTATTATTATCGTTCCCTACGGTACCTAGCATATGCTGTATGTTCAGAGAGGAATAAATTTAGCAGGATACACTGGCATAGATGAATGAGATGGGGATAGAATATGTTTCTTGGAGATTTTTAAGGCTCTATCTTTTGATATACTTTTTTCTTCCTGGATAAAATCACTGCAGGAAATTTTGTGCTGTGGAATTTTAAAGCTCCAATCACCTCGCTTCCCTTGCAGTTCCTTAAACATACCAACCAGAGCACTACCTGAAATTACGTAAGGAACGTCAGACGTTTTCACAAAGTGGCCGCGCCACCAGCAGTGTATGAGACTCGAGGTGGTCCTGTGTCCTGTCAACATGTAGTGTTGTCAGTCTTGCCTGTACTTTAGCCACGCACGTGGGTAGTAGTATCAGATTGTGGCTTTAATTCGCATTTCCCATAATGTGGTCCGTTACGTGAGAGAGATGAATTGCTTGCTCGTTTACTTTGTAAAGTCTCCTAATAGAACTGCAGTCTCCTGTTCATGAAAACTTAGTATCAGAAAAAGTAGTGCTTTACTAGAACAACTTTGAAAATCACATGAGCATTTCTAATGATGAAACTGAGCTCTCTCGCCCTCCTCTCTCTTCATCTTCCTCTTCTGTCCTCCTTTACCCCCTTTCTGTTTTGGCTCTTAAGAAACGCAAAGACAGATCTGTGGTTCTTCATTATGTTCTAATATCAGTTTCATCCTTTTTTATCTGATCTTCATTTTCCTTCTTCTAACTCTTAACCTATTTTTCCCAACGTTAACTATTCAGAAGAGATAAAATGATTTTATAGTTAATACCCATATACCCCCATCTGTCTCCTGCAATTAACCTTTCTCTGCACTTGCTTTCTCACATAATTATCCATGTAGCCGTCCCTCTATGCCATCATCAACCCATCTTATTTTATTTATTTATTTATTTATTTATTTAGAAACATAATCTTGCTCTGTTGCCCTCGCTGGAATGCAGTGGCACGATCTTGGCTCACTCCCTACCTCAGCCTCCCAAGTAGCTGGGATTACAGGCACCCGCCACCACACCCAGCTAATTTCTGTATTTTTGGTAGAGACGGGGTTTCACCATGTTGGCCAGGCTGGTCTTGAACTCCTGACCTCAAGTAATCCGCCCACCTTGGCCTTCCAAAGCGCTAGGATTACAGGTGTGAGCCACCACACCCAGCTCCATCTTATTTTTTGGATATATTTCAAAGGGAGCAACAAACATCTATATGCTTCACCCTCAACATTTTAGTGTGCAAGTTCAATATTTGGTTACACGAAGTTCTTTTTCGTTGGTGAGGTAAAACTGACGTACAGCAAAGCACACTTGCCTTCAGGGTACCATTCAATGACTTTATGATTAATGGAAAACTTTATGTAACACAGATCTTTATCAGGACACAGAATATTACTATCATTTCAGAAAGTTTCCTCACGTCCCATATCTCATCCCTATAATGTCAGGGACAACTACTATTCTGATTTTTCCCCCACCATAAATTAGTTTTGCCTATTTTAGCACTTAATATAAATGAAGTCTCTCTCTCTCTCTCTCTCTCTCTCTCTCTCTCTCTCTATATATATATATATATATATAGTATGATTTCAGAATATATGTATATGTACATATTTAAGATAGATTCTTGCTGTGTCACCCAGGTTGGAGTGCAGTGGCACAATCTTGGCTCACTGCAATCTCTGCCTCCTGGGTTCAAGAGATTCTCTGGTCTCAGTCTCCTGCATAGCTGGGGTTATAGGCATGTGTCACTACGGCAGGCTAATTTTTGTATTTTTACTGGAGATGGGGTTTCCCCATGTTGGCCAGGCTGGTCTTAAACTCCTGGCCTCAAGTGATACACCCACCCTGGCCTCCCAAAGTTCTGGGATTACAGGCCTGAGCCACCACTCCCGGCCTACACACATATATGCTTTTATATGCCTTCTTTCACTCAGCATGTTTTAAAGATTCATCCAAACTATTAAATGTACTGGAATCTGTTTCTTTATATTACTGAGTAGTATTCAATTATATGACTATGCCTGAGTCTGCTCAGCAATTAAAGCTGCTATGAAGGTTTTTGTGCAAGTCTGTATGTGGAAATGCCTTCATAGCTCTTGGCTGTCTACCTAGGAGAAGAACTGCTGGGTCATAGGGCAGGTATGTGTTTAGCCACATAAGAAATTGTCAGACAATGGCCGGGCGCGGTGGCTCAAGCCTATAATTCCAGCACTTTGGGAGACCGAGGCGGGTGGATCACGAGGTCTAGAGATCGAGACCATCCCGGTCAACATGGTGAAACTCCGTCTCTACTAAAAATACAAAAATTAGCTGGGCATGGTGGTGCGCGCCTGTAGTCCCAGCTACTCGGGAGGCTGAGGCAGGAGAATTGCCTGAACCCAGAAGGCGGAGGTTGTGGTGAGCTGAGATCACGCCATTGCACTCCAGTCTGGGTAACAAACTCAAAACTCTGTCTCAAAAAAAAAAAAAAAGAAATTGCCAGACATTTTCACAAAGTGGTTGCACACCAACAGCGTATGAGAGTTCAGGCTGTCCTGTGTTCTCCCAACATTTAGTGTTATGTGTCTTTCCTTTATTTTAGCATTGATGTGGGAAGTAATATCATGTTGTGGCTTTAATTTGCATTTCCTTAATGATTAACAACGTCGAGCATCTTTTATAGTGGTTATGGCCATTTATGTATCTTCCTTAATGAACTGTTTGTTAAAGCCAATCCAAATTGTTGTTGCTGTTTTTTAATTTTTGAGGTGCAGGAGCTCTTTACCTAATAACCTATATATGATTTCTTTGTCATATGTTTTGGAAATATTTTCTGTCTATGGATTGCTTCCGTATTCAAATGTGACCTGTATTTTGATCTGTGTTTCTCTTGGCTTTGGCCTCCTTAGTCATTTTCCTGCCTCCTCGGTACAGTGAAAAGCTGCCATGCACTCACTTGCCCATAATAATGATTAGCTTGTCCGTACCTGATTTTCTGGAGATGTGGGAAGAGACAGGAAGATGCTTAGGTGATGGTCTGTGTCTGGAGTGGTCTCAGCGGGCCTGATAGGCCTCCAGCTCTCATCTTCAGCACTTTGGAAGCGTATATGTGCTCAGCGGCTCTTTGAAGGTGGAGATGTTAGACTGTGATGCGCTCTAGAGACAGCAGGGCTGTGCTCCGGGTCTTTTGGTGAATTTGATTCTCGTGTCTCATTTCTGAATAGGTGCCAGTTGCTAAGAGGAGTCTTTCTTTTATTTCCTTCTAAACTGTGTCCCTACCTTTCCTCCTCTTTGCTCAGCAAGGAGAATGGGCTTTGGAATCGGACTCTGTATGTATGTATTTAGTACAAATTTATAATATATAAGTATTTTTTCTAGTTATATAGTAATATAAGCTCATTATCAAACGTTTTGATAATACATATATAGTTTTAGAAAACATACATACTCTCCCAAGGCTTGACTGTGACGGCAGCTGTACAACTATATGCAATGGTCAAAACAGCACTGTACACTGAAAGGTAAATTTTATTGTATATAAATTGTATTTCAATAAACCTGACTTTTAAAAATGTTCCTTTAAAACAAATTCTTAAATTTCTTCATTGATTTTAGATGAGTCCATCCAGCTCCTCTCAAGCTTTCTTTTCCATTTTGTGTCTTTTCTACATTGTCGAGGCTTCTTACCTCCGTGATGCTGTTTTGGAAGCTGGTTTAGCTCTCCTGTAAATTGTCATACTGGATTCTTTGTTCCCATTCTCCCAACTTCGCTGCATGTTTTATTCCCTTGAATTGACACTCTGTGGAGCGAGCCTCAGCTGTGCTTAACAAACAAAATGTATGACTGTTTCACTTGCTCTTTTTGTGCCAGCAGAGGTCTGATCAAGGCAACTAATTGTAGTGAGCAAGATAAGAGAAAAGCTGATCCTGAGTCCCTGCGTCGTGGTTAAACAGAACTCCTTTAAAATCTTCTAGGCTGTTGCTTCTACCACGAACGCAGGACTCAGAACAATTTTTATGTTCAAAAATAAGTGTAGCAGAAGCCCACAGTGGAACCTGTTATAGCTATTCGTTGCAACTCCTTTAAAAGATGTTCAGCTATTTGAGGATACATGCTGATCACATGTCCTGAATTTTCCAGGACAGTCTGAATTTCAAATATTTCATGCCAAGTTCTCTCTAAGACACTCATATTCAGTATAACAGACAAAGTATCTTAATTTGGGTTCATAAAATGTAGTTGACAGATTAACAAATTAAATTTATTCATTTCTTCTTTATCTATTTTTCCATTCTGCAAGTATTTCATGAGCACCTACTACTGAGTGCCAGTCTCTGTAGTTGGCTCTGGAGAGAGATTAAATAAAACTACTCTTGAGAAGCTAATGTGGGGGATAGATAGACATGCTAAGAAATGAGTTCAGTTCCTCCAGGGCATGACTGTACTCAGGAAAACTCAAACATAAGGCAATTCCTGTACAATATTCTGTACTGGCCGGGCGCGGTGGCTCAAGCCTGTAATCCCAGCACTTTGGGAGGCCGAGACGGGTGGATCATGAGGTCGAGAGATCGAGACTATCCTGGTCAACGTGGTGAAACCCCGTCTCTACTAAAAAATACAAAAAATTAGCTGGGCATGGTGTCACGTGCCTGTAATCCCGGCTACTCGGGAGGCTGAGGCGGAAGAATTGCCTGAACCCAGGAGGCGGAGGTTGTGGTGAGCCGAGATAGCGCCATTGCACTCCAGCCTGGGTAGCAAGAGCAAAACTCCGTCTCAAAATAATAATAATAATAATAAATAATAATAATAAAAAAACTGTGTACTGAGAAAACTTTTCAATTTCATTGTGTATTTATATATTTTAATCATATAAGTAATATAAACTTGTTTTCTAACACCAGTACTAGGAAGATCTCATTAGACAACTACCTATAAAAATATTGAGTATTTACATAAATGTATTATATATACATATGTATTTTTAGTATGAGAAATTGCACTGTATTCTCAGTGCTTTCGCTGGTATAGATTTTGCTTAGGAATCTTCCTGTGACTAGCCTGACCACATTGCCATTTGCTCTCATTCACAGCTGGTATGTACTGAATTCTGCCAAATGTCAGGTACTTTGCACACACCCTTTCCAATGCTCGTACACGTCGGTGGAGCAGGCAGCATTATCTGCATTTCATAGATAGGTGGAGGTGGGTTTTAGAGAAGGTGAGTGACTGCCTGGAGCCAGCAGCCCACGGGCGGTGGCAGGCAATCCAATCTGCCTCTGCCTAACTGAAAGCAGTGGGCTCTTCCGCTCTTCTCTAAACCATACGGCCCTCATTCTTGGCATGCTTTTAACTCTGTATCTGGCGTGCATTTATTTAAATCTCTGTGGCCACCGGAAAAGAAAGTGAGAAAGAGGGAAGTAATTAGGGTGCAGTTGCTGCCCAAGCAACCCTTGTAATCCAATATTCTTGCTGCAGCCAGAGTGCTCCCTTTCAACGCCATTCGGGCCGTGTCTCTCCACTGCTCTGAGCTTCTCCAGTGCTCCTATCAGTTTCAGGCACACCAGCCCATTCTTATTTACCAGCCCCAGGTAGTTGCAGTCTCACCTGGAGCCACCCCAGCCATGCAGGGCTCTTTCTGTCTTTTTTCTCCCTCCTACGTGCTCTCTCCCACCCCCAGCCCTTGCTCACACTTCCTTTTGCTTGGAATACTCCCAGACACCCTCCCACCCTCTCAGCCATCCATTTAACTCTGCCCCGGCTCTCAGCACCCTGTGGCCCCCTTTAGAAAGCCTGTCCCTCCTGCACCAACCCTCCTTACATATCCTCACATATGCACCTGCATCCCCCTTCACAGAGGCTATTATCAGGTTGTAATTTACAGATAAAGGCAATCCGATTCTCTGACAACGTCTCCTCCAGTTCTAGGAAGACAGAAGACAGGGACTCTGCAGGTGTTGCTTACCTTATTCCAGGCCTTAGCATTGTTTGGACAAAGGGTAGCACTCAGAAATAACTGCTGAAGGAATGAATCCTTCAGCTCTCAATCTTTCCTCTCACTCCCGCTAGGTTAGGACCTCGGTTTTACTCTCCCAGGATCCTGAACTTGCCCCCTAGCCCAGTGGTTATATACCTGTCTGATTATTTGCTTGGGTGTCTCCTCTCCTGAGGGTCCCATGGAGGCAGGGCCTGTGTTTCCTTTCCTCACCATTTGAACTTAGCACAGTGCCTGCAGAAAGCATACCCTCAATAAATGTTTGCTGATTGAATGAACGTGGGGCCGACTGATTTAAAAGGGAGTGAATGAGAAGTCAGAGTGTAAATGTTACAGAAAGTGGCTCACTATCTAGTAATTCAAACAGTATAAATTAATCATCTAGTAATATTATTAGCAATTTCTAAGCTGAATAAAACATGATGGCTACAAACAATGCCTAATAAATCTCCTTCCTGTGATTGAATAACCTCCTTGACCATGAAGGTCAATTACTTCTGGGCAAAGGCTGGTTTTTCATGAGAAGTTTAAGTTTCTGGAGTTCCTTGCAGAACCCTTTCCCAGGCCCTGGGAGGGGTCTCTGCAATGTGTGCGCTGGGTGAGAAGTTTTTGTAAAATTGGCAAAAGGGATTTTAAATCACAATTACTTGAGGCCTCGGACTTTCCTTTGTCATCTTGTCAGGGGGGTTAGAGTAGCCAAGGGCATCCTGGGGCTCTGGCTAAAGGGGAGTTGAGTTGGGGACATCTTTAGTTTGACTTTAGTGGGATATATTTATGTGATTGAGAGAAACTTCTTTGTATAGTTAAGTCATTTCTCTTTTTTTGTCATTGGTTATCATTAGTTTATTATAAAAGAGAGATATGGAAATTATTTACATGATGAAAGATTTCAGAACTTCAGTGGAATGGGCAGTTCCATGTTGATGCCATTTCAATAGTGACATTTCAGGCTATGTACTTTCCAAGAATGTCACCATCTCTAAATAGGAAATAATCCTTGTCATCTAGAATATCTAGGCACTTTGGTGCCTCCACATTCTGGGAGAAGAACTTTATCTCCAACTTGCACGCTTTCCTTTAGAACCCCATCCAACAGTGGCTGCTGTTGCTTGCAATATTTTTCCTTGAGATTTTTCTGGAAGCATAATGCGTCTTTGGTTGCAATTTCAGCAGCCCTCCTTTCAACCAATATTTGGTCAAAGAGTGGAAGAAATTTTCTAAATGCTTGTCCTGCCATGACTCCCTCCACCTCAGACTCAAACTCTGCTCTGGCACACGAGCTGCAAGGAGAGACCCGCGGTCCGGCCCTGGCAACACCTGAAAATGCCGCCCAGCGCATTAAGTCATTTCTAGTCGTCCCATTATCAGAATGGCTTCTGGGAAAACCCCTGCTTTCCACTGTGACAACTCACCTGGTATTGTGACACACGTGATGGCCAGTATCAACAAGGATTCTTCCGAATCACATGCTGGGAGCTGAGGTATGGGGTTGGTGGTGGTGGTTTCTCTATGTACTTCCCGATTTCATCTGAAAACGACCTTTTGATCATCACACCCCAAGTCCATCCAGATAATACCTTTCAGGTATTATCTGAAATGCCTGGAGGGACTTCTCCTTGGATGACAGGGGCACACACGCTTTGCTTGTGGCATCAGCACAATCTCCATGGCACAGCCATCTCGCCGGCACCTTCCATGTCAGTCACCCCTCCCTGCTTCCTGTCCTTCTGATACGACTTGTGGAATCTGACTCTTGGAACCCATAGGCCAAAAGGCTTGCTGCTCTCTCGTCGAGATTCAAAACAAACCTTCAGAATTGTGCCCTGAGAGACATTATAGTAATAAAAGGAAGACAACAGTAAGAAGGAGACAGAGAGAGAAGAAAGAAGGAAGAATATTAAGCACGGGTTTTAAGAAGATTGAGGAGACTGATCGTGATGGTAGTGGACGGATCTGAGCTCTTCCTTTGCTAGCTATGCATGCGTGGATTCCAGTCACAATAGGACACCAACGGGAATCCTTATCCAGAGCTGGTTTCATGTCAGGTGCCAAGGTAAGGACATCGCATGCATCATCTCTTACCTGGATCATGGCAGTCCTTTCCTAACTGGTTTCCTTATCTCTACCCTTACCCTCCTAAGTGTATTCTCAGCCCAGCAGCCAGAGAGATCCAATTAAAGTGTGTGTCATGCTATGCCACTCCTCTGCCCAGAACCCTCCAGCCTCCTACTCTCTGACCTCCTTTTCCTCTACTCTGCTCCACCCTCAGTTGGCTCCAGCCCCACTCACTTTCCTCAAACATTCAGGATTGCTCCTCCCTCAGGGCCTCTGCACAGACTGTTCCCTCTGTCTGGAAGGCTGTCCCTCTGGTGTCTATCACTTGCATGTCCATAGAGTCACCTTCTCACTCAGGTTCTTGGTCACTCCATCTAAAATGAAAGCATGGCCTGGCGCAGTGGCTCACGCCTGTAATCCCAGAACTTTTGGGAGGCTGAGATGGACGGATCACCTGAGGTCAGGAGTTCAAGACTAGCCTGGCCAACATGGCGAAACCCTGTCTCTATTAAAAGTACAAAAATTAGCTGGGCTTAGTGGTGGGTGCCTGTAATCCCCTCTACTCGGAAGGCTGAGGCAGGAGAATTACTTGAATCTGGAAGGCGGAGGTTGCAGTGACCTGAGTCGCTCCACTGCACTCCAGCCTGGGTGACAGAGTGAGACTCTGTCTCGAAAATAAATAAATTAAATCAAATTTAAATTTAAAATTAAATGAAAGCCCTCCCCAATGTTGCCTAGATCTTTCCCTTCTAACATGATATATAATTTTATATAATTAAATACATACATGATACGTATTTATTTTTGTTTTCTATCCTTTTCCACTGGAATGTAAGCTCTAGGGCAAAGCTTTGTTTGTGCACTGCTGTATCCCTTGTTCAAGGATAGTGCCTGGTACATGGTAACAGTAGACTAAATATTCGTTCAACAAATGACCTCATGAGGTAGGTGCTATTATTATTATTTTGAGACGGAGTCTTGCTCTGTCGCCAGGCTGGAGTGCAGTAGCACTATCTTAGCTCACTGCAACCTCCGCCTCCCCAGTCCAAGCAATTCTCCTACCTCAGCCTCCAGAATAGCTAGGATTACAGGTGCCTGCCACCATGCCTGGCTAGGTTTTTTTGTATTTTTAGTAGAGACAGGGTTTCGCCATGTTGGGTAGGCTGGTCTTGAACTCTTGACCTCAGGTGATCCACTGCCTCGGCTTCCCAAAGTGCTGAGATTACAGGCTTGCGCTACCATGCCCAGCTGGTGCTGTTATTAAGCACATTCTGTAGATGATAAAATTTGGGCTTACAGGTGTAAGGTAACTTGCCCAAGATCATATGGTTAAGTGAAAGAGCAAACGTTGAACCTAGCCGCGGCTGTTTTTAAAGTCTGCGCTCATAAACACCTCAGTGTCACATGGTCTTCCTCTTGCTACAAGCAGCTGAGCTTAGTATAAGGAAATAGCATTCCTCACATCAGTCTTCCTTTATGGTTAACCAGACCACTGGATCCTCAGGTGGCCTTCCTGAGTTGCAGGCTGAGTGTTTGTTGACAGAGAGGGCAAAGAACAAAGTCACAGCGCGTGTGCTATATGAGGAAGAGACAGAACAACTTTACATCCATTTGGTTAAGAATAGGAATATGAACCTATGAGGTCAACCTCACCGGGGGTTTCTGGTGTGGGAAGGGGCTGCCTCATCAGTGCGGGATCACCCATAAGCAAGCCTGAGCACTGGCAGAGAGGGACACCAGGAGAATCAGAATAGCATTTCCTGGGTAATAGTTGGCTATCTGATGTTTTCAAAAACAGAAAAGGCATCACTTAGGAAATAGCATTACCTGGGTAATAGTTGGCTATCTGATATTTTCAAAAACAGGAAAGGCGTCACTGTAGGAAAAACCAGAACTTCTCTGGGCTTCCTTACAGGCACGTGTGTGATGGCATTGTTCCCCACATTCAATTACATATGGAAGCACCGGCGACTTTTCAGTGTCCAGAGTCCCTGAAGGTCTTAATCTGGTTCTGCTGATGATGATTGATGAGGCAGTGAACTCGTTTCATCCATCATATACTTTCAAATATGTGTGTGTGTGGGGGGGGGGGTCCCATTACATAATGAGAGGTAAATGGGCAAGCACAGTTTCTACGTAAATCCTTGAGGAATAGCAGCGGTGTTTGGGGAAGGCTGGCCTAACCCAGTTATTAACACTGGGGTTGGTGGTCTGAAGAGCTCCTATTCCTCCTTCAGGACCTTCTCTGCTGTTACCTGTGTGAAGTCTTCTTTGCCCAGCGCCCCGCTTTTGCCTCCCCTAGCAATTACCCACCCCTCTTCTTTGCCAGGCAAACATTTATCACATTGCATCACGTTCCCCTGTATTCACTTCTGATTCCCTGTGAGGCTTAGCGCTCCTGGAAACATTCTCTTGTTCATTATCTAATCTCATTCATCTTTGTATGTAGCACAGTCCCTGGGACCTACTGGAGGCTCCGAGATTATGCCGAAGACAATTAAAACCAGACTGGAGGCTCTGGGAGTTTCTAAGAAAAAGATGTCCTTTGGTGACTCCGCTTCGCAGACATGCCAGCTGTCTAACGCCAGCCCCCAGGCAGGACAGATGAGCGTGACTGCCTCGAGAGCCCCTCATTTCTCTGCACAGCTTTCCTGCTGCGCTGCTCAGTGACTCACAGCAGGAAGAGAAGGAATCGGTGCTAAACTGTCCCCTGACACCTCCTTCGCCATGCCCCGAAAAACCAAAAATGACAAAAAAACAACTGACTGAGTTGTTACTTTGGGCTGCCGGGCCCATCACTCTCTGCATTTCAGCTCCTTATTCTGTAGAAATCGTGAGTTGAAATGGGAGACCTAAGTTTCCTTCAGGCTCTAAACTTTCTGAGTCTTCGATCCTACTGCTGGGCTATGGCCAGCTCATCCCCCTGCCCTCCTCCCGCTCTGCAGAGTAGATCAGGCCTGGTTCCCGAGGAACGAGACCTGCACCACCCCAGCCCTGGGGCTGCCCTTCTGTAACTCTCTTCATTGTCTGCCTCTGTGCTCTCCTGCCGTACCCTTCATTCTGTGGACCAAGCCTGCTCTCCATGGCCATTTTAATCAGATTTTATCTCTGTAAAAATGGTAAGTGATAAATTTAGACCATTACATATGCCATGATGCTATTTATGTGTTTTATTTTAAACTTCATATGCCGGCCTTTTGTCTGCTTGCTCTCAGATCTATTCCAGACCATCCTCTATCTGGGCTTTGTATCCTTGGGAACTACATTTTCCAGGCTCATTTCCAGACCGGCTAAAGAGAGCCCGTGATGGCCACTGGAGAATGCGAGAGGAAGAAGCCAGGTTATGTCTCCCTTGCTCTCTGCTTCACATGTTGTCTGACAGGTCTTGTCCATGTCTCCACCTGCTGCCAGATAGCCCCCTCCTCCACTGCTCCAGATCGAGCTGGAGGTGCTGCCGTGTTCCCGGATCCTTCCAGGTGACCCAAACTCCTGGGCTCTGGTAACTCTGCTTCCTCCCTCTATCTCTCCAGCCCCGTGGTTGATAGCGGCTTCCTGCTGCTCTCTGGCCACTGAACTCCCCCACCATCTGCGTTAAATTCCGTCCGTTTGCAACGTCATATCCGGCATGGCTCCGCCTTCTAATTGCACTCTGACTAAAACACTCTGGAGTTTGTGTCTGGGAAAGGAATGGGGCTGGGTTGGTGTGGAGTTTTGAAGGGGGACCATGGCTTTTTTAAAAGTAGCTTTATTGTGGCATAATTTATATATAAAAGACTGTAGCTTTTATCTGTGTTTGAATTTTTTTACAATGAACTTGTATTCACGTTGCTTATATAATACTAAAAAATAACTAGTTAAAAATACGAACAGCCGGAGTGGGTAATACATCAAGTGCCTTAGCCTAAGCTGTAAGCCGTGTAGAGATGCTGACTTCACAAATGTTACCCTTTACCGTGTTCCAGGCACTATGCTAGGCCTCGAAGGGCTATCAGTGAACAGTATGTATGGGCATGATCCCTCCCTGTATTATCTGTAGTCATTCTATACACAATTTATGTCAACCGTCATTCATTATGAAGCAGTAACAAAGGCAACACAAGGCCTAGCCTAGTCAGTGTAGGCTTCCTTGAGAGCGTGACTCACCAGCCAACACCCAAAGGATGGTAAAAACAACTTAGTTACTGAAGGGACGCACATAGGCAGTAGGGGACAGTCAAGCTGAGCTGCCGCTGACGGCTGCCCTGGTTCCTGTGCTCAGGGAGGCTGTTCTAACAAGAGAGAGTTCTTTAGAAGGTGTTTCTCATCGGAGCCTGGTGGGGGTGTGGGGGTCACCAGTCCATTGGAAGTGTGTGTAGATTCTGGGAGGAGGCTGTCAGGAATGCCACCATGCCCCCCCCAGTGCTGGACCCACTGTCTGCACCCCAGGTGGCTCTCACCTGAGAGGAGGAAGCCAGTGCCATGCATCTTGCAGTGGTTGACAAGGCTGTTTGGAGGTGGCTCAAAAGCTCAGGACACTCTGGAATCAACAGTGATGCCAAAGGTGCTGATGTCCATCAACCCCCTCATCCTTTGTTAGGAACAGCTGCATTTTGCTCAGTCTTTAGTAGAGTAGCATGTAATGTTCAAGGCGAGTCCTCAGTTCCTCTTCCATCCGTATTTCCAGCCATAAGTTCTCCTTGGAAAGAGATGCTGAAACTTGCGCTTAAAAGGTACCCAGCGAAGCAGGTTTCATTCTTCCAGGGCTTGTGCTTTTCCTCTTTTTTGCATAATCCAATTTAAACGTTCTTTGCTTGAGTCTTGGTTTTTCAAATTCATAGACATTTTGGCTATGGCTGTCATCCCCTTATTTTAATATAAGTCACCAATCTCCTTATTTTATTGTAAGCCACCCATGTTTTTCATGAGACCAGGTCACTTGTAAAGTAACCCATTAATTGCAATTGTAGTTTAATTACAGCATGTCCAAGTGGCTCCAGACCGTATAAAATGAGGTTACATTTCCCTTTGATGTCCAAATTACAAAGGTAACAACCTGCTCCTAGCTTGACCTCAGAGTCCTCCAGCTACTTCTGGGCTTCTCCAATGGGCTGTGTCATTCATGCTTATATACCAGCTGCCATAGCCACATAGATCTATGGTCCTTCCTCTCCTGCTCTGGTTCCTCCAGGTCTTCAGGGCCACTTGGAAATCCTCAGTGCTGTCACAGCCTTCATGAAAGCAGTGCTGATTAAGCCAAACGCACAGTCCTGCCCAGATCTGCCTGGTGGGGGTCAGGGGAAGCCAGTTCGCCGGAAGTGCGTGTAGATTCTGGGAGGACGCTGTCAGGAATGCCACCATGCCCCCCCCAGTGCTGGACCCACTGTCTGTACCCCAGGTGACTTTCACCGAAGAAGAGGAAGCCAGTGCCATGCATCTTGCAGTGGCCTGCCAGCCCAGCCAGTCCTTGGGTTGTCCGAGCAGAGTGGGGTTTTATGCACAAGCAGGGAAAATGGCCTCTCTTCTCAGCTCTAAACTAAACTTTGTCGCCTGGAAGCTGAGGCAATGATGCTCGGAACTGAGAACCGTAAAGGTTTTTTTGTGGACAGTTTCCCTACTTTCTGGCTCTTATGCATCTAACCATTGGGGTCTAAAACCAAATCCAAGGAGCTAGGAAGGAAGAGAATCCGTGCCATCCTTCCAACCTCCTTCTCCTGGTTCTTAGCTGTCTCAGTAACACTTGTTTCTACTCCCAAGTCACAAAGCAAAACTTCCCAACCATGTCAACAGAGGCAAACAGATACTCTTGTGTCTATGGGAGTGTAGGTGTGTGATGGGTGTCTACACTAACAGTCTACAATTCATTTCGACCAGTCAAAATATATTTTATATGCTACTTGGTAGTGTTAATTCACTCTAATAACTGAAATATCTGGTTTTAAGTAGATTCTGGGAGAAATGCTCCACGTTACAATGTCTTTCCCCCAAAAGACAGAATCTATATATACACATTGATGTCGTGTAATTTACAGGAGCTGCATGTGTGAGAACCTGTTTGTTGTGGGAAGAAGCAAGAGCTCCTCCCCACTTCCTGTGCAGGGCTGGGGTACCTAGCTGCAGTTTAAGAGCAAGGCCTGAGATCTAGCAACGTTCTTGCCCATGTGAGGCCTGGTTTTGCCTGAAAATAGAACTTCTGCAGAAAGTTCCCTTAGCCCTCTTGCAGGACACGTGACAGGGTTGTGGCTCACCTCTTCAGTGTCCCACTGCTCAAACCCCTGAGGGGAGCATGCAGACAGCAGGTTGTGGGGAGCTTTTCTGGGCTCTGACCTCTTGGCAGTGTCTAGGGTTGAGTGTCTGCAGCCCCCGAAGCCCCAGGAAGCGTGTGCTGCAGTGTGCTCTTTCGGTTTTGACGTCTGCAGGTAGCTTGCGTTAATCAGTTCGTTTAGACCCTCGGCCTGGTCTCAATAACGAGGGCTTTTTTTTTTTTGAGACGGAGTTTCGCTGTTGTTACCCAGCCTGGAGTGCAATGGCGTGATCTTGGCTCACCGCAACCTCCGCCTCCTGGGTTCAAGCAATTCTCCTACCTCAGCCTCCCGAGTAGCTGGGACTGCAGGCTGTGCCACCATGCCCAGCTAATTTTTGTATTTTTAGTAGAGACGGGGTTTCACCATGTTGACCAGGATGGTCTTGATCTCTTGACCTCGTGATCCACCCGCCTCGGCCTCCCAAAGTGCTGGGATTATAGGCGTGAGCCACGGTGCCCAGCCCGGGCTTTCTTATCCCCAGTTCTTGCCCTAGTGTACCAGAAAGAATTGGATAACACTTGGGCTTGGAAAATGGGTGCAAGGTTTTATTGAGTGCTGGAGGCTGCTCTCAGCAAAGTAGATGGGGAGCCAGAAGGGGGATGGAGTGGGAAGGCAGTCTTCACCTGGAGTTGGGCTGTCCAGCGGTTGGACTCTCCTCTGACTGCCCTTGTCCGAATTTTCTGCATCATCCAGCCTCAGTGGCCTACTGGGCGTCTGCTGGGGCCTGTTCGTGTGCTCTTCTGATCCTCGGCTTCTCTCCACGTCCAAATGCCCACTAGGGTCTCAGAGTTTTTATGGGCACAGGATGGGGGGTGTGGTGGGCCAGAGTGGTCTTGGAAAATGCAACATTTGGGCATAAAAACAGGAGTGCCTGTTCTCACATAGGTCCCTGGGCATAAACCTGAGGGTGGAGCCCTCTCCAGGAACCCGGCCGTTCTCTACCCAGTACTCCCTTGCCCACCTCCTATATCACCTCTACTGTTCCCTGGTGAAAATAGTAATACTGAGAATGAGCTGGGCTGGGACGTTGACGTCTCAAAACATTTATCATTCTTTCATTTAACAATGAAGATGTCACTTCCTGTTAGAGAGTTTGGGGAATAAAAATACTTCTTAAAAAATAAAAACACACTCTTTGGAAATTTACAGTTAAAAAACCCACAATTCTTTAGTGAATACTCATCCAGGTGCTATTTAATTTACACTCAACGTGGAGCTCCCAGTCAATCCTCACATAAAGTAGAAGCTACTATAACTTCATTTTACAAATGAGGAAGCAGCAGAGACAGGTTGAGCAACTCGCTCAAGGATCTAGCAGAGTCAAGATTCAGGCCTGGCTATCCCGATTCCTGAACGTTTGCTCTTATCTGATACCCTGCTTCTCTCACCTCCTTTAACTGAAAATCCAAAGACTGTCACCAGACAGTTCATCAGCTTCCCCTCAGTACGTGTTTAAACACAGCACAATCTGTAAGTTGGTGTAAAAGCGGTTTCCTCATTGACTGGCAAGAATTCTAAGGGTAATCTCATCAAATTATAATGTTCCAGCTTTAGGAGGAGAAATTTGGGTTAAAAAGCTTTAAATTCTTAAAAAGTAATAGAGCGTCTAAAAAAACCCTACCACTGGTTATATTTACATCTACTTGTGCTATGATATGGAAACCTAATTTTATAAGTAACTGCCAACCTGTCTTCCAAAGTGGCTGTACCGTTTTGCATTCTTACCAGCAATGAATGAGAATCCTGTTGCTCCTCATCTGTGGCAGCATTTGAGGTTGTCATATTCTGGATTTTGGCCATTCCTATAGATGCGTGTAGCGGTACCTCATTGTTTTAATTGGCGTTTTCCTGATGACATATGATGTGAAGCATCTTTTCATATGCTTATTTACTACCTGCATATCTTCTTTGATGCTGTGTCTTGTCAAGATCTTTTGCCCACTTTTCAAATGAGTTGTTTTCTTATTGTAGAGTTTGAATGGTTTGAATATAGAAATAGAGGAGGTTTGTTTACTAATCAAGATGTATAAGCATTGTAACAGCCAGGTGATAGTAAATATGTTATTTTTTCCAAATTGGTTACATAGAAGTCTATTTCTAAAACAATAATAATAGTGAGAGATTGTATTCTCGTAGGGAATTTTTTTCTAAAAAGCATGGCAAAACTCTTGATGATTCTGTAATAGGCGCAAAGGTTTAGGTTTGTTAGATGTTGATGATGTAGATGGGCTGCTAGATGTTAGGTCATGAGTCGTGATCTAATGTCATCTAACATCACGACTCATGGTGTGAGAGAGCACAGCCTAGTGCTTAAGAGCATGGATGCGGCCGGGCGTGGTGGCTCAAGCCTGTAATCCCAGCACTTTGGGAGGCCAAGGCGGGTGGATCACGAGGTCAAGAGATCGAGACCATCCTGGTCAACATGGTGAAACCCCGTCTCTACTAAAAATACAAAAAATTAGCTGGGCATGGTGGCGCGTGCCTGTAATCCCAGCTACTCCGGAGGCTGAGGCAGGAGAACTGGCTGAACCCAGGAGACGGAGGTTGTGGTGAGCCAAGATCGCACCATTGCACTCCAGCCTGGGTAACAAGAGCAAAACTCCGTCTCAAGAAAAAAAAAGAGCATGGATGCTGGAGTTCAGGTCCCAGTGTTCCCACTTAGTGTTTGTGCAACATTGGGCAAACTACTAAACCTGTCTGTCCTCAGTTTCCTAATCTGAAAAATGGGGAGGACAATATTACCTGCCATTGTGGATTGAATGTTTGTGTCCCCTAAAATGCATATGTTGGAGCCCTAGCCCCCAGTGTAGCTGTATTGGGATATGGCGGCTCTAAGGATGTAATTAAGGCTGAATGAGGTGTTAACGTTGGAGCCCTGAGCCCATAAATTAGTATCCTTATAAGGAGAGACACCAGAGAGCTCACTCACTCTAAGAAGCCCGGAGGAAAGGCCAGGTGAGCACACAGTGAGACTGTGGCTGTCTGCCGCCTATGAAGAGAGCCCTCACCAGACACCAGGTCTGCTGATAGCTTGGTCTTGAACTTCCAGTCTCTGGAACTGTGAGAAAATAAATGTTTGCTGTTTAAGCCACCGTGTCCATGGTGTTTTGTTATGGGAGCCCAAGCTGACTAAGATTCCTTCCTTGTAGAGCTGTTGAAGGATGAAATAATTTGATACACATGAAGAGCTTTGCACAGTGCCTGGCACATGGGAAGCACTATATAAAGGTGTGCTGGAATTGCTGACCTCAGATCTGTGGCTCTGGGGTTTGAGAACTGGTGATGTTGTGCACAAGCGTGACATACGTAACTGTAAATGGATACACGGAGTTTTGAAAAACATATTTGAATGACTAATTTTAAATTAATTAAGTGGGGAGACATTTTCATTCTAAAGTCGACCCAGTCAGATAAGAGTAAATACGCCAATTGAGGTTAGGGCCAAGATCTCATGCCTTCCCCCCTTCCTCCGCTTCTCAGTCCCCTCTTCCCCAGATATAAACTCCAACCAACAGCAAGCAGGTTGTAATGAGTCTCTGGGGAAAGAGAAGACCGAACGGGAAATGTCTGCATAGATAGAGGAAGCCTGTAAAACACAGATGATGGTTGTAATTTTAGGAGTTCAGATATAAGTGGCATCGAGTTGAACTCTAATTTTAAAATAGTAGAGGCTGGAATGCTTAAATGTTAGTCTCTATATGATTATTATTTTTTCCTTTTATTGTATTCAATGTGAACACATTTGTATCCTTAAGTTTCTGGGTAACTATCATAAAAGTCAAGTTAGGATGGAAGAATTATTTTCTATGAAGGCTCAGGGAACCATGGACAAAGAAACAACTGCTTTAGATAAATACTAAACTATACCTTCAGTTTCAAAGTATCGCCTTAAAGGGGGAAAAGGAAAAAAGGCTAGACGAGCAGGAAGAAAGAGGGAGCAACGTTAAGAAATAGGAAAAGAGGGGAGAAAAGAAATAGAAAAAGAAGAGAAAGGAGGGAATAGAAGCAAGGAAATAAAAAGAGATTATAAAATTTGGTTCTATGGGTTTTGAGGGGTTTCTGTCAAGGTCATCTGTAAAGTTCCTCCAGGAGAAAGGAATAACAATTCTCTTCACCCTTTTAAAATGCAGATGAACTCACTGGTCAGCGTTTATACAGCTTCCACTGTCCACACCCTGGGAAGAACAACTTTCGGCCTGTGTGACAGGTATCATGGGTCTCCAGGTTTGGAGCTGTGGCACTCGGTCTAATTTTAGCAGTAAGGTTTAGACCGGTGATGACTGTCCCACTTCCTCCTTCCTCCAATACATAGATGGGGAAGACCTTCCCTGAGCTGGACGATTCCACCTGGCTCACCTTCTTGCTGCCCTGGGATTGAGACTCTACAAGCTGCTGTCTCCATGGGGCTTAAGTCCTGATAGAAGCCAACTGAGAGACAGTGGCATTTAGGACTACGCATGTGGGGCATATGACAGGCACAGGGAATGACTGAGAGAGATATCTTCAGCTCCCTTCCTGTCTTGTTCATGCTGCCACCCAGCAAGAATATACCTTCCAGGTTTTCACAGTTTGGGAGTAGAGAATCAAATTTTTTAATTAGTTCAATCAGTATTTATTAAGCATGTACTCTGTGATAGTTAATGTGGATACAGACAGGCATTGCAGAAAACGTCAAACTGCCTGCTTCCTTGAGTCTGCAGTCAGGAAGGCAATAAATATCCCTTATTTGGACAATTGTATACGCCTCCAAAATATGACCAAATATGGGCACATCTTCCAATACACAGACTGACCCCTGGCCCCTTTGGGTAAATAGAGAAAGAAATCTTTGATGACCAGGAACTAAATGGTCTGAAAGGCAACGGTCACATGTTCTCATCTGTAAAAACACTTCTAAGGGGTTGGGTGTGGTGGCACATGCCTGTAATGCCAGCACTTTGGGAAGCTGAGGCAGGAGGATTGCCTGAGCCCAGGTGTTCAAGACCAGCCTGGGCAACACAAAGAGACCATGTCTCTATTAACCCAAAAAACCAAAAACATAAAATATTTTATTTTAAAAATAACCCTTAAACATTATTTTGCTTTAACTCAACCCTCATGCAGGCAAAACAAAACAAAACAAAACAAAAAATTTGCTAACCTTTAAACCCAGGACAAGATCTTTCAGAAGGACAGCCCTTGAAGCCACCCGGGAGAAAGTTCATTCTCTGTGTTTCAGTTATAGCATCCTTTCTCCCTTGCTCCTTACCTAGTTCTGAGTTCCTGGACCAGTGTGGCATGCTGCCCCCTTGTCCTCATGGTGTGGAATCAGAAGCAGGCTGTAAAAGTGTGTTCCTTCTGGTTGTTCTTCTTGCTCTTCATCACCTTCTGAGCTGGCCTGAAGCTTTACCATGCTCCTTGGTAAGGAACTGCCTATTTATCACCCCATCTCTGCACTTATTTACTGGCAGAGCCCTGATCGTTCAGGCCTAACAACCCTCACCCCTACTCTCCTCCATCTAAGGATAATGGCAAGCTCTCCCTCCTGGCCAAGTGATCCACTTAAAGAGGTGTTTGTGATTTGTTCCACAATGAGTGGGTCAAAGGAGGCAGAAAGGCCTGCAGGTATTTCCTTGCCCTTAAAATGAGACTTTTGAAAAGAGATACTTTTCACATCTGCCTGTAGGACGTGGCATGATAGCAGCCACCTTGCAACCCCCTTTGAGCCACCTGCAGGATGAAACTGATAGGCTGAGGATGGCAGGGTAGAGAGTGGAAAAGAATTTGGGCTCTTGATTATGAATCAAGCTGCTGAATCAACTGACCCTAGGACTACCCTGCTCGAGATGTGTCCTTACATAATACACTGTATTTTCCTTTGCTTATATCAACTGAGTTGGTATCTTCCATTACGCATGACTGGAGGCCCCATGACACACCTGCCTATGTCCACTAACCCGGGCACCAGTGAACCTCAGCTGGTGGTCATGGGTAGGTTTCTGTTTGGCTATTCTGCAATTTCAGGAGGAGGAAAACGACAGGATAAGAAATCCACGCTCTGGATTTATTGATCGTTAATTAGATTTTTATTTTGAGATAACTGTAGATTCACATGCTGTTGTAAGAAATAAGACAGAGCTTTCCCTTGTAGCCTTCAAGCAGTTCCTCCCAATGTTAACATCTTGCAAAGCTATAGAACAATACCACAATGTCAATTTCTCTACCTCCACCTCACTTCAGAGCATATCCATGTATATACATTTTATATTTTAGGCTTCATAAGTTCCCAGTTTAAAAACAGAAAAAAAGAATGGAACTGATAATCTGTAGTAAATACATATTTGATATTCAAGTTATGTTACTTGGATTGAGCTTTATACTTTGCCAAGGTACCTTCTAGTCCACTATCTCTCTTAAGGCTTCAAACAGCTCTAATAGTGATCAAACAGATGGACAAATGAAACCAACATCTATGCAATCAGTAGTTAAGGGAGGTTCAAAATACACACTGCCACAGAATAGCTACTAGAGAAGGAACCCCGGAGTCCCGTGGTACAAACTCTGCACTCCCCATCTGGGCATGGCGGCAGAGTCCTTGAAGTGTTTCTTCCTCTCTCTAGCCAGTCACCACCAGATCTGATAATGAAATCCTTCTTGTCAAAGGACAGGATTGGTTCTGGAACATGTGATCTCAGCAGCATGGTGAGTAGTATTACAGAAGCTGGTAGGCGCTGCATAAGATGGTCCTTTTGGCCGGGCACGGTGGCTCACGCCTGTAATCCCAGCACTTTGGGAGGCCGAGGCAGGTGGATCAAGAGGTCAAGAGATCGAGACCATCCTGGTCAACACGGTGAAACCCCATCTCTACTAAAAATACAAAAAATTAGCTGGGCATGGTGGCGCGTGCCTGTAATCCCAGCTACTCAGGAGGCTGAGGCAGGAGAATTGACTGAACCCAGGAGGCGGAGGTTGCGGTGAGCCGAGATCGCGCCATTGCACTCCAGCCTGGGCAACAAGAGCGAAACTCCGTCTCAAAAAAAGATGAGTCCTTTTGTGCTCATCACCTGTCACACAAAAAAGGTTTGTTATTTTGTGATGATTTCCATGACATCTCATGGACTCTACTGGAGGAAATTTACAAAGCAAGAACTAATAAATAAAGAGAAGAGATGGGCCAATGTTGTATGTTGGATGCACAGTTGGTGGGCATCTCAGGGGAGGGGCTTTGTCTCCTTGCTGCTCTCCTTACAGGGCAAGCGTGGGAACAACCTAGTGGGTGGGAGGATCATCAGACTTCTTGAGTAACATCAGTGTGGGGTGAGACACCAGCTCTCTGAGTTGCCTGGGAAAGTCAGCTGCTCAGCACCTAAAGGCACTGGGGTCCATGGAAGGGAGAAACTGGTCTCATGGGCCGTTTGGATTGACCCCTCATGTGGGGATAAGACTGAGGGCCTCAGCGCCAAGTGGCTTGTTATCCAGGCAACGCAGGTGAGCCTCCTGGGCCAGTCGTTGCCAGTCCTGACTGTGGTAGCGTACATTTACTCACCTTCAGCTCCCCAGCCCTTAGCACACAGCCGGGCATGGGATAGGTCCATGAGCAATGTCTGATAATGTAATGGTTGAATGTGCTTCAACCATTACACATAACTTTGTTTTTGCTCACGGAAGGAGAGGAGGGCTAATAATAAACACTGTTGCCTACGTATCCTGAGTTCCTGAAAGATGGCAGGCAGGCACATTCTGCCCCTACTTTGGTAAAACCTCTCTGAAGAATTCACAACTCTATGAGGAGGTTTCCTGGTTCAAGCAAGACTTTTACTGACTTTTTACTATTTCCTTAAACCACTGGCCAATAAAGCTGGTGTCTGGGATTTGTTATACCCGCACTTAGACACTCAGTAAAGGAAGGCTCTGCTGGTGGCAGCAATTCCGGAATTTCCCACAACCACTCTAACAATCTTTTTTTTTTTTTGAGGTGGAGTTTTGCTCTTGTTGCCCAAGCTGGAGTGCAATGGCACAATCTTGGCTCATGCAACCTCTGCCTCCAGGGTTCAAGCAATTCTTCTGCCTCAGCCTCCTGCGTGGCTGGTATTACAGGCATGTACCACCACACCTGACTAATTTTGTATTTTTTTTTTTTGAGACGAGTTTCACTCTGGCTACTCCGCCTGGAGTGCAATGGCGTGATCTCGGCTTACCGCAACCTCCGCCTCCTGGGTTCAGGCAATTCTGCCTCAGCCTCCCGAGTAGCTGGGATTATAGGCACACACCACCATGCCCAGCTAATTTTTGTATTTTTAGTAGAGACGGGGTTTCACCATGTTGACCAGGATGGTCTCGATCTCTTGACCTCGTGATCCACCCACCTCGGCCTCCCAAAGTGCTGGGATTACAGGCGTGAGCCACCGCACCTGGCCCAATTTTGTATTTTTAATAGAGATGGCGTTTCTCCATGTTGGTCAGGCTGATTGGTCTCAAACTCCTGACCTCAGGTGATCCGCCCACCTTAGCCTCCCAAAGTGCTGGGATTACAGGTGTGAGCCACCACGCCTGGCCTACAGTCTTTTTGAATCTTCAATATTTTGATTGAATTAGATACATAGTACAGTGGGAAGTTAGCCACTGTTTGTAAATTTTTCATGAAAACAATTTGGAAAATGATACCCCTTATACAATTTTCTTTAGGGCGGTGTTTCTTATCTCATCCCCGCCGAAAAGTCCTTTTAAGACTATTTCCTCCACAGAATCCTCTTCTAAAAGATTTTGTTTATAAATAAATATTTTTGTTAAATAATAATCGTCCCAAGAGGAAATCAAAGAGTCAGTAATTTTTTTAAAAACTAAAAGTATTCTTGAGGCTGTATTTTAAGTAAACAAACACTTATCTTTAAGTTTCCTAAAAACTTAAAGTTTCGGGAAGCGTCAGTTTTAGGAAAAACTGAAAATAAGTGGAAGAATTCTCATTTTCTTTCTGCCCTTGCTCTCCTCCCCACCCTCGCCCCCAGACACTGGTTCTTAGTTTCCTCAACTGCTGGGATTCTGGGTATTCTAAGTGTGAAACTAGAGTTCCAGAAACACCAAGCGGATGGAATGGAATTAACAAAAGCCTGTGGATTCTCCTAAGTTTTTTGCTATCCATTTATCCTCCTTACTGTTAATGGGTCTTTCACTGTGACACTTATTTCCGGCTCAAAGTCTCCCAAACTAGGGATGATTCGCGCCAGCTTTTTGCTAAGACAGCATCAAAAGAGGCAACATGCACGCTGGCATCGCCAACACCTCTCACCTTAAGGAACTGTCTCCTGAGATGTAGCTTAAGTCACTTGTCCTCTTTAAATGAATCTCTTCACCGTGGTTTTGCTCGATTTCCCCATCCTGAAGTTGTTGCTTTAAGATGGGGGGAAAAATTCTCAAGCAAGAGCATAACAAAACAGCAAGTAACAGCATTTTTTTTTAACAGAAAAAGGATTATTTTTATTACTTTCATACATTGCCACAGCACTGTTTGGGAAAGAGTAGAATCAATAGGAGTTTGGAAATCTGACCTTGGCTGGTGGAAGAATAGAGAGAATCTGGTTCTTCTCAATTTCCCATTCAGGTTCTCAGTGTTCCAGGAAGCAGTTTGCTCAAGTTTCTTTTCTCCATTTAGCTCTCCTGAATGCCCGGCTTCAGTGCCTGGGCATTGCTGCCAAGGATCCCGCTGGCGCATTCAGCTGCCATTCAAGGAAACAGCTCTCCACACCGCCTCGCACTTGGAAGTTTGTCTTGTAGCATAAAACAGGTGGAAGGACAGTCTGCCTTTGGAGTTCTGCTGGCATGTCTTACCACTTCTGCTGTCCAATGCCAAGAATGACAAAAATCTTTTGTGTATGTTTGGGGGTGGGAAAGGCCAGATATAACTGGGAACAGCAGTTAACCTGTCGTTCAGACAAGATTCTCAGGGCAGCTGTTGTAACTCAGGCAGCAATGCTGGTAGGATGGATTGATAGGAAGTTGGGACAAATCCTCAACGAAAATTATGTGCTCATGATACTGCTGAATATACTATGGATCAACCTAAAGATGATCAAATACTCGCTTGAATCACAACAAGGAGATACAATAAGCATATTAATCAACTAGGGTTGAGTTTACACTTTCATTTCTAAACATCTACTTTCAGTGAAGTCATTAGTATCTGCCGGCTAAAATGTGAACTGGCACAGGACTTGCGACCTGTAACTGCAATTGAGACAGGATTACCTTGTTATCTGCTGACACTCATAATCTTCTTTAAACCAACAATTTAGTCAACTTCATGATGGAATTCCAAATTCTAATTTGTGAACTTGCCAACTGTTTGTCCTTTGCCAAAGACTTAAGCCAGTGCTTAGTTTTTAGTCTTGACACGTATGTGTACACACACACATAAACAATCTTTTTGTATTTTTATACAAAGAAAAAGATTATGCGAGTATTCAAATGGCAGTTATATACACTAAATTGACACTTCAGTAGAAGATAAAAATGTGACTAATTGAAATAAATAATTCCTGGAAAGAGAATTCTCAACATAAAGTTGTATGAATCTCAACACTGTCAGTTAAATCTCAAGATTTTCTAAATCTTATTAATGTGCATCAGTTAAAAACATAGTTCAGCTGGGCACAGTGGCTCACGTTGTAATCCCAGCACTTTGGGAAGCCAAGGTGGGTGGATCACGAGGTCCAGAGTTCGAGACCAGCCTGACCAACATGGTGAAACTCCATCTCTACTAAAAATACAAAATTTAGCCTAGAGTGGTGGTGTGCGCCTGTAACCCCAGCTACACAGGAGGCTGAGGCAGGAGAATCGCTTGAACCTGGGAGGAGGAGGTTGCAGTGAGCCAAGATTGTACCACTGCACTCAAGCCTGGTTAGCAGAGCAAGACGCCATCTCAAAAAACAGAAAAAAAGTTCTGTCTCACGCGGTGGCTCATGCCTGTAATTCCAGCACTTTGGAAGGCTGAGGCAGGCGAATCACGACGTCAGGAGATCCAGACCATCCAGGCCAACATGGTAAAAACCTGTCTCTACTACAAAACACAAAAATTAGCAGGGCGTGGCAGCGCACACCTGTAGTTCCAGCTACGCTGGAGGCTGAGGCACGAGAATTGCTTGAACCTGGAAGGTGAAGGCTGCAGTGAGCTGAGATTGTGCCACTGCACTCCAGCCTGGGTGACAGAGCAAGACTCCATCTCAAAAAAGAAAAAAAAGTTCTTTGGTTTTGCCAAAGTTACAATTGCCTCCATTGTAGGATGAGTTGAATGCGGGCGTTATTGATGCAGTTAATGATTCTGTATCCCCAGCAAAGTATAGAATTAAAATTGACCTTGGCTTAAGGTGACTTACATTTTAATTTGGCTATTCAATTGATGCTGGAAAGTCGGACACAGCACTCAGTGAACAGCCATCTGGCCAGCCTGTCTCCTTCCATCCTGACCACTACCTTGACTTACCTACTGTGTCTCATCTTTCCTCTCGTTATTGCCTCCACCAGGATTCCTGAATTAAAGCCCAATGTGGCCCTCTGCTGTTGTACCGGCCAATCTGGTCTGTCTTGCCCTGCAGCTGCCCGTCTTTGTCACTCCTTGTGCCCCAACAGGCCCAGCAGCCACTGCCAGTTCTGCTGTTCACTTTACAACTGACGCCTCAACAACTCCTGTGGCGTCTTCTTCTGCCATCACATTTCACTTCCACGCAGGCCCCAAATCTCTGACACACCTGCTTTCTGCCTCTCTTGGCAGCTCTCAGCTCAGCTGTTGGCACTTCCATACACTGACATACAGCCAAACCACAAGGTGAACTCGTGGCCCTACCACACTGACTTTGATCATTTCTCTGCCCCCTTGGACATGGCACCGATACTTGATCTTTCTGGGACTCTTCCTTAGATAATTTCCCCCTTGCTGCTTTAGGGTAGGGAGTACCCCACTCTTTCCTGCTCTGGGGAGGGACAGCGGATGGGGCCGCCTCCTGATTCCTGCTGCCTTGTCTTACCACCGCTGAGCCAGGCCAGCCCAGCAGGTTCCCAGCCTGGCTCAGGTTCACTAGAATCCTTTATTACCACCTGCTTATCTGCTCTCCACCATTGCAGCACTTTTTTTTTTTTTTTTTTTTGGATAGGTTGACAGCATTTGCTTTGCTGGGTTTTGGGTAAAAAAAATGTCTACAGATCAGAGTAGATGCAACTAATGTAAGCAGGGAAAATAAAACTTATTGTGAGGCAAGAGGGATGGGAAAGGAAAGATGAGAGAATCTAAATGGAGATATTCTTAGTAGGAGTAAGTAAGAATGAATAGGAATGAAATGAAAGACTTCAGGGGGATGGGAATATGTAAGAGTGAGATTGTGAGTGTTTAAAGATTATACTTGACCATGAAATGCAACCTACTCAGAACCTTGACATTCGGCTGGTTACGTGCCCTACACACCTAACAAACTTTAACAAGTCATTTTATTTAACAGATAAATATTCTAGAAAAATTAACGAGAATAAAATTCAGAGAGGAAGTCTTCTGATTCCTTAAATATAATTAGTGAAGTACATGGAGGTAAGGCTGATATGTAGATCAGCAAAAACAAACAAACAGAAACCTGTAGCTTTAACATGAGCTTTAAACATAATTTTATCATATCCCAACTAAATGATACAATTGGTGGCGGAGAAGTGCTAAAATGTACGGGCGGGGACTGTTTCTTTTTGAAATAAGACAATATAGGACAACTCCCCCAGCAATACATTGGGATTATTCCCTCCATGACAAAGAAGGGGAAAAGGGTTATTCAAAGGCAAATCATAACAAATAATCCATTATTCATATACATTTCTAGTTTTAGAAGGGAAATACTGGTTAAAATAAAGATTTTAAGTGCCTGGGCAATCACCAAAATTTATAGCTTTAGCACATGTATTGTCTGTATCCCTGACCACACTTTAAAATTGGCTTCAACATAAATTAAGGCTTAAAAATAATTTTAGGTTGTCTTCTTTGAAATTGTGGACAAGAGTTGGTAACAGTGGGAGGCTTAGGGAGGTGGGTCGGGTGTGGCATCCTTTGTGTTACTATAAAGCTCTCAGTGTTTCAAGGAGCATTCTATTTTTTATTATACGCAACTATTTTCCAGACCATTAATTATTTGTATCTGTGATCAGGAATTTTAAAAAAACTCTAAATTTCAGTTGTTGTTTTCCTGATAAAAGATTGATGAGATTCCCATTCCAGCAGGAGTATCTTTAAACAAAAAAAGCTAAAAATATTAAAAAGATTGAGGGGGATTCTGCAGGTTGTAGTTTCAGTAAATGGTCCTATCCTTATAACAGAAGGACCCAGGAATAGTAAACAAACAAACAAACAAAAAATCTACCAAATAATCTGCCGGTGATTCTAACACGGTATTGTATTGTAGTCTGTATTGTAGTCCGTATCATTCACCTACATGGAGAGTCCCTACAATGTGCTCCTGAATCTCCATGGCACAGATCATGGAAATGGAGCCTATTTCACCACAAAAGCAGTATCATAATCAGGGCAGGGGCCTATCAGCAAGGACTCAGAAGTAAATAAATTATAGATGTGAACGAAATGTTTAAAGTAGGCAAAACTATAACTACATGGCTAGATAATAAGCTAAATAGTTAAATATACTCTATGTCCTAGAAAATGGGCATTCAAACACTATGTACTTTCCTTACCAACATATCATAACGAACATTTATTTCATGCAGAAAATGAAGGCATGTGAGCTAGAATAAAGTTTTAGTCGTTATGGCTTTCATTTTATGAGTTCACAGATCATTGAAAATTAGCACCAAGAGCATTTAGTCCAACTTATTTTATTTTATTTATTTTTTATTTTTATTTTTATTTTTTTTTTTGAGACGGAGTTTCACCCTTGTTACCCAGGCTGGAGTGCAATAGCACGATCTCGGCTGACCGCAACCTCCGCCTCCTGGGTTCAGGCAATTCTCCTGCCTCAGCCTCCCGAGTAGCTGGGATTACAGGCACGCGCCACCATGCCCAGCTAATTTTTTGTATTTTGAGTAGAGACGGAGTTTCACCATGTTGACCAGGATGGTCTCGATCCCTTGACCTCGTGATCCACCCGCCTCGGCCTCCCAAAGTGCTGGGATTACAGGCTTGAGCCACTGCGCCCGGCCTTTATTTTATTTTTTGAGACAGAATCTCACTCTGTTGCCCAGCCTGGAGCGCAGTGGCACAATCTTGGCTCACCGTAACTTCCACTTCCCACGTTCAAGTGATTCTTCTGCCTCAGCCTCCTGAGTATCTGGTATTACAGGCAGGTGCCTAAACCATGCCTGGCTAATTTTTATGTTTTTAGTAGAGATGAGGTTTCACCATGTTGGCCAGGCTGGTCTTAAACTCCTGACCTCAGGTGATTCACCCACTTTGGCCTCCCAGAGTGCTGTGATTACAAACATTAGCCACTGCACCCGGCCAACTGGTTACTTTGATAGATGAGAAAACTGAGAGCCCAAAGAAGTGAAATGAACTGTGACAGCAGAGTCAGAACCAGACGACAGGACCACGAAACCTCTCTGCTCTTACCCTTATCTCAGCCTGGCTGCTTAGTAGTGCATTTACTGCTCTTCATAACATACAGAAAAGCTTTCGGGTCATTACTTGAATAGCTTAGATTATCTTTATTTTTATTTTACCTTGTTTTAAAAGCCTGTATTTTAGGTTCAGGGATACATGTGCAAGTTTGTGACATAGGTAGACTGTGGTACTAAACATAGCACCCGAAACATAGTAACCGATCCGTCCTCTTTTGCGATGCCCTCCCTCCTCCCTGCCCCGCCTCAAGTAGGCCCCAAGGTCTGCTTTTCCTCTCCTAGTACCCGTGTGTTCTTGTTGTTTAGCTCCCACTTATAAGTGGGAACATTGCCTATTTGGGTTTTTTTTCCTACGTCTACTCAGGATAATGGCCTCAGCTCCATCCATGTCCCCACAAAGGACATGACCTCATTCTTTTTTACGGCTGCGTAGAATTCCACAGTATATATGTGCCGCCTTTTCTTTATCCAGTCTACCATTGGCGGACATTTAGGTTGATTCCATGCCTTGCTATTGTGAATAGCGCTTTGGTGAACATAAGCATGCAGTGTCTTTGTTTTTGAAACTGTATAATACACTCTGAAAATACGCCTTTTTTTCTTAATCTGTTTCTTCATGCTAAATAGATGAGCTTACAATCGCAGCTGTGTTCCAGTAAATTGTCTGAAATCCTTCATTCTCTCCAGAAGACGTAAATTTTTGTGTAGCCAGATTGTCCAGTGAACAAGCAAATCAGGGAAAATTGAGCTTCAGGTCTAAATTAAAGCAAACGAAGATTGATGGGAAACGTAGCATTATGATATTTTAAAAATGAAACGTAGCATTTAATATTAAAAATAAAATGTTAAGTAAAAATAGCAAATTGCAGAAGGCTCTGTAGGATTTTGTGTGGATTTATCTTCCCATGGCAGAATGACAGCTGAGATCCACTCCCTCCCTGATCACCTGTGAGAGTTCTCATTCCTTTCCCCTTCTGAAAAGAATTCTGTGAATTAAGTACATGATATGAAATTAATGTCATATCTGGGATCCATAATCTTACATTACTTCTTCCCCTCATTTATTTGAATATTTAAAACGATGTCTTCTTTAACTCATGACTATATATTTTCCTGATAAGGTGAACTTGATATTTAAATTCTACTTTCCAACATGAAGTTCTGTTACCTACACTTAGTTCTGTGTTTATTTACTCTATTTAGAGTTTGTAGAATGAAAAATACGTTCTCTCTATAACTTCGCTGCTGTTTGAATTCAAAATTTTTTCTTCTCATTCCACCATTCATTAGTTTCCTTAAGCAGATAAGTACATCGGTTATATAGCCAATTTATTATATCCCGGTGAATACTGGCTGAAATACACAATTGTATTTGTGTATAGGGGGCTTTTTAAACTTTGAACCATTTATGTTAAATTTCTAGAATTCCTTTCTTCTGATGGAATGATTTGGGGCTAAAGTAGGATTTAAAAAAAAAAAAAACAATGACTTTCATTCAAAATTTATCTACTCAACCAAGCAAATGAAAAGGGGCAGCAAAGAAAAGATAAAAATGGCAATGGTAGATGGCAGAAGAAATTGAGGCCATAGAAGAAAGTGGTAGGTCTGGAGTGGAAAAATTACGAGAAGTCAGGATGAAGAAGAAAATGTACCCTAAATGAGCAAATTGCAAATTTAATGGATCTAGAAATACTAACTGAGGTTAAGTTTCTAAATTATAGTCAGTCCCAAGGTTTAGATCTGCAATCCCAGGAATGGTTAGTGGTTAGCTTTTCTTTTTCCTTTTGAGATAAGCTCTGTCGCCCAGGCTGGAGTGCAGTGATGTGATCACTGCAACCTCAACCTCCCGGGCTCAGGCAATTCTCCCATCTCAGCCTCTTGAATAGCTGGGGCTACAGAAGTGCACCACTGCACCCAGCTAATTTTTGTGTTTTGAGTAGAGATGGGGTTTCACATGCTGCCGGGCTGGTCTGGAACTCCTGAGCTCAAGTGATTTGCACACCTCGGGATTACAGGTGAGAGCCACCCCACCCAGCAGAGGCTTGGCTTTCAAGACGACTTGCCCAGAGGCCACTTCCACTACTCTGTGGCTGATTCTGTCTTTTTCTTCTATTCACTAGCCCTTTTGGGATGCAGTGACATTTCTTAGAGGTAGAAAGCTACTAGCAATGTAGTTTTCTATTTTTCCAAAAGATAAACATACCACATTCCTGTCTAGTGGTAACTTTTCTTGCTTTTACTGGAGTTATTTCATTATAGAACTCTGAAAATGGCAGCTATGAAAATAGCCAGCATGTCACAAATGAAGAATTTTGGTTTCCGACTTAAAAATTTGAATAGGAAATGATAGGATGTTAAGAAAAATGATAAATGTTTCCCTTCCTCTCCTTGGCAAATCAAATGCCCAATTATCAAAGAACGCAAGAAAATATTGCCTACATGAGCAGAACAGTTTCTAAATAAAATGTCTGGCAAGTAAATGCCGCATCAGTTCCTAATTAAGAATTCTGTAAATAAACCTATGCTCTTCATCTCCCGTTTTCGTTGGAAACTTCCATCAGAGATAGTGGCTGGTGTGAAGCGGTGGAGACACCCAGTGGCTGCTCTGGTTAACCGCAGCCATGGTACATTTCACACTGCATTTCCTCCGTTTCCTGATTTACGTGTCTATTTCCTTTTGAAAATATGACACTAAGTACCTCTAAATAGAAATTTAATAATATAACAGTAATTGTGAAATTAATGACTTGAGTAGTACTCACAAATTAGGCCTTAATCTAAAAGATGGAAGGATTTGTGAATAAGCAATATTTAAAAATACAATAAAAATATTGCCTAATTTGTTTTAAAAAATTATAGTTTTTTTTTTCTTTAAAAAAACATAAAGGTGGATCTCTTTTCTTGAAGTACAAACTTTTAATTAGGAAAGAATTTTATATAAAAATTAACACTTGAAACTTGAAATTTACACATGAAAAAAAGTCTCTCTGACCTCACCCAAACTGTCAACAAATAAAATACATTATTTCAAAATGTAAGGGCTATGAAGAGAATCTGGTTGTTCTTGTAAAATGTATAGTTTGATTACTATTTTTAAAAGGCCCAAACTGAGAAATAATGCTAAGACTTGCTACTGAATGAAGAAATAAATCATCTTAAAATCTTTTAAATAGCTTTTTTCTTATCAAAATAGCAAAATGAGTTCATTTAGAAAAATTAGAAAATATAAACAAAGAGAAATAAAATGCTTACTACAATTTCACTCCATACTTTGGTTTATATAGCTCTAGAAATTCTTCTTAACACCTGGATTATATAACTTTTTAAGTAAAAGAACTTACTGGACACAGTTTGTGCAATTTTTCCCCTTCATGTTATGAACAGCCTGTGTCGCAGCATGTATTTATTTACATTTCATTTTATAAAAGATGCAGAGCATTCCGTCATCTGCATATGCTATGCTTTATTTAATCAAACCCTTGCTGTTCTATTTGGTATTTGCTATTATAATCCATGCTTTAAAATCATCACTTACACTCTTTTTAAAGGTAGAAAGAATTATTTGAAATGAATAACCAAATGTACATTTAAAAATAATTTTTGAATTGTGAAATACAGCATAACATACAGAAAAGTACGTACAATTTACATATATTTTTTAACAGTTATAAAGTAAAAAGCCATGTATCCACCACCTAGGTCAAGAAGCAGAACATTACCGGTCCCCCAGAATGCACCCCATCCCTTCTTGATTACAGTCCCCTTTGTGAGTTGGATATGTTCTATCAAGTTACTCCCCAGAAGTGTATTCATTTATATTCCTGCAAGCACTACATTGGGTGTCCATCTTAGAGAATTTATAACACTTTTAAGTAAAAAAAAGATATTTCAAAAATTTTGTCAACATACTGCTATTACAGCTTTATGAAAACTTTATACATATATATGAATTCATTATGGATATGTGTGCATATATAATGAAAATTAGAAGGCATTGTGAAGAAATAAGAAAAGTTGGTCCCCATAAAAAAGGCTTTTAAATAAAAGAAAATCATAACTGATTTTAAAAAACCTAGAAACAGCAATCTAAACATGGTTTTTGTTGATGATATGTAAAAATGAGATTATGGATACAAAATGGAGATTTCTAAAGAAATTTTGAGAAGACCGGAAGCTAGTCTGGGTGTGGTGGGTCATGCCTGCAATCCCAGCACTTTGTGGGCTGAGGCGGGTGGATGGCTTGAGCCCAGGAGTTCAAGACCAGCCTGGGCAACATGACAAAACCCCATCTTCTACAAAAAAAAAAAAAAAAAGAAAGAAAGAAAGAAATCAGCCGGGCATGGTGTCGTGCACCTGTAGTCCCAGCTACTCAGGAGGCTGAGGTGGGAGGACCACTTGAGCCCAGAAAGATAAGGTTGCAGTGAGCTGTGATCATGATGCTGCACTCCAGCCTGGGTGACAGTGAGACTCCACTGAGAGACTGAGAGAAAGAGAGAAAGAAAGAAAGAAAGAGAGAAAGAAGGAAAGAAAGAGAGGAAGGAAGGAAGAAAGAAAGAAAGAAAGAAAAAAGAGGGAGAGAGGGAGGGAGGGAGAGAGAGAAGAAGGAAGGGAAGGAAGAAAGAAAGAGAGAGAAAGAAAAAGAGAAAGGAAAAAAGAAACTAATACCTATAAATGGTGGGAATAAAACAGGGTCATCTCCCACATGAATCTGAGCAAAACTGAGTCTCAGTCTCAATTTAAGCTGAGACTTCTTTTCTTTCTTTAAGCTTATTTACTGCCATTGATTCCCTGGCATCCTTACAAATATAGGTGGTTTATAAAGAGGATGCCTCAAAATTTTCCCTTCCTGAAGAATTATGCTATGAACTGTAATTTTGGGTGAAAGTGAATAAAAGATGGTCATGTTAATCAAAGGATGACTTTCGCAGACACAAGAGGAAAGCTACAAACATACAATAATTGTGAGACATTCTAGTCATATGTGCAGTAACAGCTAATATATTAAAATACTGAGTTTGGCAGAGAAGGAGTTAGCAGGAAAACGGCCTCCGGCATGGCCAATCATTAAATGAGAGGGGAATGTGCACAAGAGATAAGACAGGTACAATGCTGAAATTCCTATGGCTTTTCTCTGTTTTGCTGAGTAGATAGCAAGTTTATCAGGGACGCTGCTTTTAGCTGCATGAGATTCCTAACAGTAAAGACTGATGTCCCCTCCCTGCTTCTAAACTTTGTTCCCATGACGCTTCTATGGCTTTTTCCTTAACTGCTTTTGCCAAATGCCCTCAACGTGGTCCAGACTCTCCCAGACAAGCTACTGCCTGTTATTGCTCAGAAGACAGAGGATGTAAAATGGTCACACAAAATCCTACAGAACTGCAGCTATGGTGCTAAACAGAAACCCTGTGAATAAAAGTCGAGGGCAGCTGGGTGTGATGGCTTATGCCTGTATTCCCAGGACTTTGGGAGGCTGAGGCTGGTGGACTGCCTGAGGCCAGGGGTTGGAGATGAGCCTAGTCAAATGCTGAAACCCCATCTCTACTAAAAATACAAAAAGTATTAGCCAGGTGGGAGGCGCACACATGTGATCCTAGTTACTTGGGAGGCTGAGACATGACAATTGCTTGAACCTGGGAGGCAGAGTTGCAGTGAGCTGAGATCTCGCAACTGCACTCCAGCCTGGGTGACAGAGGGAGACCTTGTTTCAAAAAAAAAAAGAAAAAAGAAAAAAAGTCAAGGGCTTTTGTATTAACAGCTCTATCAAATACTAACCCGTGAACTTAGGCAGATAACTTCCCTACAGCTCATTTCCCTCTGTAAAATGAGTATTATAATTTAGTCCACAATATTTATTGTTACTATGCAAAAAGGATTGTGCTAGGCAAAAATACACAGAAGAATTAAGATGGAGAAAAAGTGCGAACTCAGCCAAGATTTTTCTCAGGAACTTTGATCTCTCTCGGCCAGTTATGTAACTATGTAAAATGTGTTATGCATGTTCTTGGAAATTTTTTCGAGATAAGACAGGAAATATAAAAGTTTGTAACTCTGGAGTGCTGAATCCGTAGAATGAATGAATGAAGTGGGTTTCTAGCATGTAGTATCTGAACTACTTGACTCAGCTGTCATTTCCCCGTTCCTTACCCTTGTCAGTCAAACTAACCAATTATTCTGCTGATCTTAGATCTGGCCTCAGAACTTTAACGAAGTGAATTAGGAAGTCACTACTGACATAAAGAAGTTGCTGTAGATGCTGGAAGTGACATGGAGGAGACAGTGGAGTGTGATGACAAAGAACGATGTCAATAATGGCAGTGGGGACACAGGCATCAGTAAGGGGGAGGTAGATGCGTATGCCTGGTCGTGTGGGGTCCATCTTATTTCCTGGGGTACAGCTGGGTCTCTTTTCCCAGTTGTCAAACTGAAGGAGTCTCAGCTGGGCCTGAGGAAGGGCCGTAGATGAGGTTTTAAGGAAGGTATGGTCTGGGAAAATGTAAGGAAAAGTTGGAAAAGACTGAGGAAAGGAAAAGTCATGTCAACGTACTGTTTCCAGTTTGCATCTTGCCCTGGCTCTCTTTGACAGAGCAGATCACACCTTTCCTTATTTCCCTCTTCCACTGTTGGCTGAGACATAAGGTGGCTGGTGTACAGAAGGGCCTGGGAGCCTCCTTCACTCTACTGTTTTATGGCCACGTGCATGTGTCTTACTTTCTCTTACCAGATTGCAAACTCTTTGAAGGCAAGTATATCTCACTATCCTTTGTGTCCTCTATAATAGTGACTGGCACAAATATTAATGTAAATAATGGACATTAAATATTTTTGCAGTGGAGCTTGAATCTGCATGCCCCTCTGCATATAATGGCCTTGAATTCAAAGAATATACTTCTTCCTGTAAAACATATCCCCAGCCTTCCATAGTGCTGCCTCTCAAGTGGCACAACGAGGAGGTTCATCTCAATGGCAGTAACTCCACACTCCCACCTGGTCTACAAAGAGCAACCACAGAGCTTTACAAAAACGCAGGTGCTCCCCTTACTGATGTGCCTCTCAATGCCTTAGTGAAGAGAGTGTGTTACGGGCCTTCTCATGGAATGGTGGAGGGGGAAGGGTGGGCCAGTAACACATGATACAGTTTAACATTCCTATCTCCCTAAGTCCTTGGATTGCTTTCTCCACATGATGCCAGAAAAGCTTTGGCATCTCAGCGGTATTAAACGCAGGCTGCCTTTGGGTCCAAGTTTCAGTCAATGAGCCAATAAATTGTAAGAGCAACCTTCATCTGCATGAGCTAACTCATCAAATCTGGAATCTCTAGCAAGCACAAGCATAGCAGGCTGGCTCTATACTTTACCCTTCTTGGTCTAACACCCTTAGGATACACTCTCACACATATTCCCGGGACTCTGCCTATATATTAGCAAAGTCTTACAATTCTTTTGGAGTGTAAGCTAGTTCTTCCTGGGTCACAGTGTGTAGCTGTCCCTGTGGGGTATGTGGGGTCTGCTGAGATGTGACTGTGGTTATAGGTCTGGTGGCAAAAGCGAGTGGTTATGATAGGTCTTGCAAAGGAACATCCTCTTTTAGGAGCTCTGCCCCAAGTGAGGTTATCACAGATAACCTCAGAGCTTTCAGGCAAACAAAGGTTAGTCTCCAGAGGGCAGGCTACTTTCACTAATAGGCAAAGCATAGAGAGACATGGAGTTTCAAGACCGTCAGCATCATCCGGGTCCAAGGAGATGGCCTCATTCCAATTTTCAGGTCTCCATTCTTTTCCAATAAATGGCCTATAATATATATATATATATATATATATATATATACACACACACACACATATGTATATTACATATATACACAGTGATGTGACTGTGAATTTAACTATTACTATAATTCAGCAACGATTAAAATAAAATTTACTGCTTGATTTTCAACAGTATCACCACTAAGTCTGCAGGAAGTAAAAGGTTCTTTGCAGTTCTGGTCTTAGTCTGTGACTTGAGCTGAGAGTTGAAAGACATAAGTTTGTCATTTTCTATCTATAAGTGCTTAAGGTCACCCAGAAAGATCTATCCCATTCCGCTGTCCTTATTGTCATCAAATTGTCAAATGCATCAACTGCTGAGGCAGTCATTGCTTCAGCTCCATGTCATCACCATCGACCACAGATGATGGTCTTTTCAATTGTAATGCCCCTGCACGCCATACAGATTTCCAGCATCAAGCACAGATGATGGTCTGATCAATTGTAATGCCCCTGCACGCCATACAGATTTCCAGCATCAAGCACAGATGATGGTCTGATCAATTGTAATGCCCCTGCACACCATACGATTTCCAGCATCAACCACAGATGATGGTCTGATCAATTGTAATGCCCCTGCACGCCATACGATTTCCAGCATCAACCACAGATGATGGTCTGATCAATTGTAATGCCCCTGCACGCCATACAGATTTCCAGCATCAACCACAGATGATAGTCTGATCAATTGTAATGCCCCTGCACGCCATACAGATTTCTAACATCTCATTTTCCTCTGAAGAAGAACTCAGCCAAAGGGAATGACCAAACCAATTCCCCTAAATTTTATCTTCATTGTCCATCTCCTGGGACCACTTCTGATACCAATTCTGTATCAACCAGGGTTCAACAATGAGGCAGAAATCACACCATGTTTTGAACAGGGAAGGTAAAGTGTAAAGAATTATCACTTACAGGCTGGGCATGGTTGTTCACGCCTGTAATCCTAGCACTTTGGGAGGCCAAGGCAAGCAGGTCACCTGAGGTAAGGCAAGACCAGCCTGACCAACATGGTGAAACCCTTTTTCTACTAAAAATACAAAAATTAGTCGGGTGTGGCAGCATATGCCTGTAATCCCGGCTACCGAGAAGCTGAGATGGGAGAATCACTGGAACCTGGGAGACAGAGGCTGCAGTGAGCTGAGATTGCGCCACTGCACTCCAGCCTGGGTGACAGAGTGAGACTCTGTCTCAAAAAAGAAAAAAGAAAAAGAATTATCACACATAACGAGAATAGAGTAATAAGGAGATGGCTAGTGAGAAGCAAAGCAAATTCTGAAGAATACAGGAGTAGCAGATTCAGGGGTAAGCCACTGCCCCCAGGGATGAGAGACTCACTGACCAAGTTCAGTGACTGGGGCTCACTGAGTGTCAGAGACATTTGCTGAGGGTGCCAAGCTGGCCAAGGGGTGTGAGGGGAAGCCTCGTGGAGGGTGTTGTACCAGTGGTACTACAGGTATTAGCAGTACTCCACTGCAAAGCCACTTGAAGGGTGCCAGGGGAAAGCTCTTCATGACAGTTGCCTGCAAAGTTACCTGAGAGGGTTCCTGGAGAAGCTGTTCATGGGAGGTGCTCCACACTGTTGGCCACCGGGCACTGCTGGAACTGGCTGCTACAGAAGCCAAATGTACTGTAAGAACCTGCCTACAGGAGCCCCTACACTGTACAGATAGAGAAATTTCTTCTAGTGTCCCTCCAATGCTCTCCACTGACAAAGCTTTGTCATGCCTGCTGGAAAAGGAGAACTTTTATAGAAGTTATCTATATCACAAAGCAGACAATGATGGGTATATCTGGAGCCTTGAGGGCATAATCTGGTGATTGGCTCAGTATCCCATTTCCTTTAACTGGAAGAACCTCAATGAAGACTGGATTTCATTGGGGCTCTGAAAGTCACTACACTCTGAAAGCCTCTTTGAGAAGCTGATGCAAGCTGTGGGCTCTCCTTTAGATAAACGCCATGTGCACACACACAGTACTACAGATAATTCACGGGCATACGCATCTTGGCTGTCTAGCGCTGAACCCAGGTTGAAAACTCCTAGGGTAGGCCGGTGGCTCTTCTCCGCGTTCATTTCAATTTAGTGATTGTTTTCTTAACTTTGTTTGAATGTAGTAGCAAATGTTTCTCCAAACTCTGTTAAACTCTATTTGCTTTTTAGCAACAACGACTAACATTTGAGAAATATAGAATCGAGTCTATATAGTTCTAAATTTGGAGGAGATTGGTGAAAGGCCTTTAGAAAGAGAGAATGCTGAATGCCAGCAGAAGGGCAAGCAGCTGTGAAACAATCCAACACTGGTGTTGGGATTTGAAATTGGATAGTAGCATATAGAAGGAAAGAGGGATCTATTAGGCCTGCTGTGCTTTGGTAAAGTACATTTGGTAAGCTGGCCTCCAAGATGAGACTAAGGATCCTTATCTCCCTATTAGGCCTGCTATGCTTTGGTAAAGTATATTGGTAAGCTGGCCTCAAATACCAGACCAATGGGTCTTATCTCCAGGTATGCATGCCCGTATTTATTCTCTTCCCAAACTGACTGAGGGCTGGCCTGTGACTGAAGAACACGATGCAGGTGATGGTATGTGATTTCCAAGATTAAGTCTTAAAAGGCATTCCATCTTTTGCATTGGTCTTTTAGATCTCTCATTCTGGAGGAATCCAGCTGCCATGTCTTGAGGATGCTCAGGCAGTGCTATAGTGATGCTCACATGGGGAGGAACTGGGACTTCACACTAATAACCAGCACCGGCATGCCAGCCTTGGGAGACACTGGGAAAGTAACTCTTCCAGTCCCAATCAAGTCTCCAGATGACCGAATGCCACCTGAAACCTTGACTATAATGCCGTAAGAGCCTCAGACCAGAACTCTCAGTTAAGCTGCTCCCAAATTTCTGACCGACAGTTTTGGAGGCAATCTGTTTTACAGCAATAGACAACTAACATATACACTTAGGTAAAAACTCTCAGAGGGTGAACGACGTAAGTGATTTACCCTCCTTCCCCCACTGCTCCTCTGGTCACCTAAAACAGCCTCAGTGAGATGGTGTTTAGCCACAGTATTCTCCAGTTGCTATCCTAAATTAGTCACTGGCAGTACCTAGAAGACTGATCTAGATGACCTCTGAGATGTTCCTCAAAGCCTTTTCCTCCTGTTGTGTCTTGTTACCCATGATTATCTTTAAGTAGTGAAGATAAAGTTCTGTGTAGTGGGAAGTGTGCATTACGCTGGAGGCGGAACTCTATTCAAAACTTACTGTGTGCTTTTGGGCAAGATCTTGACCCTTTCTGAGCTTCACTATCTCTCAGGGCTCTTCTGAGAATTCATTAGATGACACATAATTCAAAACACCCATTTGGCATTTAATGAATGGCTTTGTTTCATTTCCTACAAGATGACTTATGATCAAACATCTGGGACCAATTACGATTTTTAAAGTGCAGTGTTGAAATGAGCTGATTTTCCTAGGCTTCCAGTAGAGGTTTCCATTTTTTAAAAACAATAAACTTGATTAAGATTTGATTAGATGCTTTGTGATACAGCCTCTTTAAAAAAACTGACAAGGATGGTGAAAGTGGAAATGAATGGATTCAGAAGCCAGATGGCCAACATCATCTCGAAACTTGCAACCGCAAGATCATCAATTGACTGAAGTCTTTCCTTCCAAGAGAGCTATCAAACTCAAACTACACTATTCAACATACAAAAAGTACTTTAGCTTCCTGGAAGGTACTCCAAATTTCGCTAAGAAAACCTCAATGACAGGCACTTTCTTTGAATTTTTAAAAGAACCTGGTATCTCACTGAATGAATGAATATGTTTTCTTTTCTTTTCTTTTTTTTTTTGAGATGGAGTCTCACTCTGTTGCCCAGGCTGGAGTGCAGTGGTGTGATCTCAGCTCACTGCAACCTCCGCCTCCTGGGTTCAAGATATTCTCCTGCCTCAGCCTCCTGAGTAGCTGGGACTACAGGTGTGTGCCACGACGCCCAGCTAATTTTTGTATTTTTAGTAGAAATGGGGTTTCACCATGTTGGCCAGGTAGGTCTTGAACTCCTGACCTCAAGCGATCTGCTTGCCTCGGCCCCCCCAAAGTGCTGGGATTACAAGGTGTAAGCCCCGTGTCCAGCTGTTTTCTAGCTATCCTCTTTTCCACCTCAAGGAAGAAGTGGAAGTAGACAAACATCCCATAAATACATGGATATAAATTTTTATTATTTACAAATAATTTTCTTCAAATTTACATTTTCTTTGTTAATAAAGAGCTACCTCACAGTCAGAAATCACTGAATTGCTAAACTTACTTACTGTACTGAATAGTTAATATCATTGAAGCAGAGAAGTATTCATTTTTAATTTCCATAGTTTTTTGGGGAACAGGTAGTATTTAGTTACATAGATTCTTTAGTGATTTGTAAGATTTTCGTGCACCCATCACCCGAGCAGTATACACTGAAACTAATTTGTAGTCTTTTATCCCTTCCCTCCTTCCCACCCTTTCCCTCCAAGTCCCCAAAGTCCATTGTATCGTTCCTATGCCTTTGCATCTTCATAGCTTAGGGACTTATGAGAACATACGATGTTTAGTTTTCCATTCCTCAGCTGAAGTATTATATTTATTATTAATGATCACGGCTCTTTTATTATTGATTACCTTGGTACTCTTAAGAATTCTCATTTTATCAGCTTTTTTTTCTTTTGAGACTGAGTCTCGCTCTGTCGATTAGGCTGGAGTGCAGTGACAATCTCAGCTCACTAATATCTCTGTATCCCAGGTTCAAGCAATTCTCCTGCCTCAGCCTCCCCAGTAGCTGGGATTACGGTCATGCACTACCACACCTAATTCTTTGCATTTTTAGTAAAGATCGGTTTCACCATGTTGGCCAGGCTGGTCTCAAATTCCTGACCTCAGGTGATCCACCTGCCTCAGCCTCCCAAAGTGCTGGGATTACAGACGCGAGCCATCATGCCTGGCCTGGGCTGTCTTTAGTAACAAGTGCTAACTGAGCTGGGCAACTGTTCTTTGACATTTCCAGTTCTTATCTGCTAACAGTAAAGTGATTTAAACAGGCTGCTCCATGGACAGCCTCTCCCTAACTGCTGCTGTCTTGTATCTCTTCATTGGTAATTATTTTTCCTAGCCCAAATTCCAGGTCAAACATTATCAATATTCTGGGGACCACCCTTTCATACACTGCTCTGTACACACACCTGTTTACACATATTTTAACAAAAGTGGGATATTTACATATTGTTGTTATCATGGCCAAGTTCAACAGCATCAAAAGGATTTTCAGGCACTTAATTCAAGTGGCTGTAAAGTTAAAAAAAAGTCATTTTTTTCTGATACAGTATCATCTTTGTACCCATAAATTTCAATTTCTTGAATGTTCATTACAATTTTATTTTTACTTTTTATTATTTTTTGAGACAGAGTCTCACTAACACCCAGGCTGGAGTGCATGGTGCAGTGTCAGCTCACTGCAACCTCTGCCTTCTGGGTTCAAGCAATCCTCCCACCTCAGCCTCCAGAGTAGCTGGAACCACGGGCATGCACCGCCACGCCCGACTGATTTTTGTATTTTTTGTAGAGACAGGGTTTCTCCATGTTGCCCAGGCTGGTCTTGAACTTTTGAGCTCAAGCAATCTGCCTGCCTCAGCCTCCTGAAGTGCTAGGATTACAGGCAAGCCACTGCGCCCAGCCTTCATTACAATTTTAAATGTTTTACCCTATGTTAGCAAACCTTTGATAGACTCCGTTTTAAACAGTATTCATGACTGTGAAACGCACATTGTCTTAATATTTATAATTAGGGTAACTTCATTAATAATGTACATTTCATGGTGTCAAACAACATTGCCACATCACTTCTAAAAGACTCCTGGAAGTCTGAGTCACAAGCATGTGACAACAGCTGCAGAACTGGGTGGTGAAAGTTGTGAAAACTTTCTGGCTTAAACAGGAATTGGATCAAAAACAGGTCTTAGGGAAGACAGCCTAGGGCTTGTCTGGTGGCACAACAATGCCATCAAGTACCCTGCCTCTTTACATTTTTCTGCTCTGCCATCCTTGGCATGCAGGCCATTGTCCTCCTGTTGGTTGCTTCATGAGTGAACTATGCGTGCTGTGGCTCTTCATTTTCCTCCAGGAAGGAAGACAGGTGTAGGGCAAAGATGAGCTCTGATTCGCAGAGCCTGTCCATCCAAACGCTTTCCCAGCTTTCAACTCATTGGCTACAAGTGTGTCAAATGGCTGCCCTTGCTGCAAGGGAGTCTCACAAAATAACTTTGGCTAGAAGTAAAGTTCTATTAGTGTGACTGGGTACACAACGAAGAGTCTGCTACAGGAAGCCAGTAACACAGGAAGTTGTTATTCCACGACAAAGGACACTTCACTCGTAACTTCAGATGTGCAGTTGACAGAGTACAGCTAAGATATGGTATGTGTTTTACCATGAAGAGCAAGGTTAGGGAGGGTAGGGTCTAAGAGATCTTGCTGCATTAGCAGTTGATAGAGTACAGCTAAGATACGGTATGTGTTTTACCCTGAAGAGCAAGGTTAGGGAGGGTAGGGTCTAAGAGATCTTGCTGCATTAGCAGTTGATAGAGTACAGCTAAGATATGGTATGTGTTTTACCATGAAGAGCAAGGTTAGGAGGGTAGGGTGTAAGACATCTTGCTGCATTAGCAGTTGAGAGGAAGAATTTCCCCCCGTCTCAAAGTCAGTGGTAGGTACCTCGAAGTCCTTCTGAAGCTGAGAAGGGAAGAGACCAGCTCGCAAAGCCCCCTGTATTATGTATTCCTTAGTGGAAGTCCGGAGCTGTAAAAACGCACATCCAACAACCCTTAACTTACTATACAGGCTCCTAAAGCTCAGCAGAAACTGAAGAAAGGTCGGCTGTGGGCAACAGACGTAACCTTTCGTTCTTCCGTCTAAGTCACGGAACAGAAAGTAACACCATGACCCCTCATCTCCCACGGTACTGAACACGCAGCAGGTGCTCAATGAATACTTGCCGATTTTCGTGACGATTAAGGGGAATGAGACGGAAACCGACACCCGGGGGCGGGCACACGCGAGAAACGCAGCACGCTTTGCACTCAGAGCTCGGTACTCATCAGCGTGCGGTCAGGCAGGCATGACCGACCCCATTCGCGTCAACGAGGCCCAGCAAGGACCGCCAGGGCCCCCCAGAAAGTAGAGGAAGGCTTCGAGTTTCGCCCGAAGCCTGTACTCCCTACTCCTGCACCCCACGGCGTCGCTGCAGAGCACCGCGCTTCGCAGACAGAGACCATCAGCACATTTTCGGAGCGCGGTTCAGCCCCAGGAAGGGCACCGCCTTCCGCAGAGCCGACTCCCGGGATGGAGAGACTTCCCACACCTGCAGGGTGCGGCCGAGACAGGGGAGGCCAGCGCCGGCGGAGGCGGAGGCAGGCCTTAGGGCAGCCGGGGCCGAGGCCGAGCGAACGGCCAGGAGGGAGACGCTCCAGGGGCCTGACCTGCCGCTGGCGACGCAGCCCCGGGCGGCGAGCGTCCCGGGCCTCCCGAGCGCGGCGGGCGGGGAGCGGGCGGGGCGCGGGCGGCGGCAGGACCGGCAGGGCCACGTGTAGGGGCGTGCCGCCGGTGACGCACTTCCGCCCGGCCTGTTCCGGCTTAAAGGGGCCGCAGCCCTTCCTCACAACAGCGAAACCGGCGCGCCCGCGGCCGGCTCCACGGCCGTCGTCCCCGCCCTCCCGCCCCCTGCAGTCGCCCCGGCCGCACCCGGCCCGGCCCCGCTTCGCGCCACCCTGAGCTGGGCAGCCCGAGGGGTCAGGCGGAGCGCCGGGCCGCGCCCGTCGGCCACCTCCTCCCACCGCCACCCGCGCCGCCCAGCGAGACCCGGGGCTGGGCCGGGCCCGCCGCCGCGCAGCAGGAAGGGAGCGGCGGCCGCGGAGAACGCCCCTCCGGACGCTGTGGCTGGCGGCCCTGCTGGGCGCGGGCGGCGGCGGCGGGCCCCGCGGCCTCCTTCGGGTACCCGGCCCCGACTGACCGCCCTGAGCCGCGCAGCCGCTTCCCCGACCGCACCGCGGGGCGGCGGCCTAGGGGCCTTGTTGCGTGCAGCCTGCGGGTCGCGGCGGGGCGGGGCGGGGCGGGGACCCCGGGCCGGCCGCCGCGGCCTCACCCCTCCCGGCCTTCCTTCTCGTCGCTTCCCCGCTCCACGATCCGGAGCCCGGCGGAGGCCGGACCTGGCGGGGAGAGCTGCGTCCCCGGCCCGGCACCCGGACCCCGCCGCCGCGCCGCCGCCGCCCGTCCTTGGTACCGGCAATGGCCGTCGTGTCGCCCAGTGCACCTGTGACTGTGCCTGACCCGGACACGGAGTGCTAAGAGCCCTTCCCTCCGCATCCCGGCCGCCGGGCCGTGGCCACCTCGGCTCCTTCGGGCTGAACTGCAGCTCCGCTCGACTCCGTCCGACTTCGAGGCACCATGGACCAAAGTGGGATGGAGATTCCTGTGACCCTCGTCATTAAAGCACCGAATCAGAAGTACAGCGACCAGACCATTAGCTGCTTCTTGAACTGGACCGTGGGGAGGTTAAAAACGCACCTCTCAAACGTTTACCCTAGCAAACCAGTAAGTGTAACGCCGGGCGCAGCCGCCCCGACCCGCAGCTGCTCGTGCCGTGCCCTCCTTTCTCCTGCTCCTCCCCTCCGGCCTTGAATCACTGACGTCTCTTGGTGTTTTGAGTTCTGAGGTTGTATCTCCTGAGTGTTCGAACCATCGTTAATACTTTCCTGACGAGGTTCAGTTAATTAGTAAGAGGATACAGAAATATCAAGAGACTTAAAGAATTGGCAGGCAAGGCCAGGCGCGGTGGCTCACGCCTGTGATCCCAGCACTTTGGGAGGCTGAGGCGGGCGGATCACGTTATCAGGAGTTCGAGACCAGCCTGATCAACATGGTGAAACCATGTTTCACCTAAACATGGTTTAGTTTCTACTAAAAATACATAGTTTAGTTTCTACTAAAAATACAAAAATTAGCGGGGCTTAGTGGTGCGTGCCTGTAATCCCAGAGGCTGAGGCAGGAGAATTGCTTGAAGCTGGGAGGCGGAGGTTGCATGAGCAGAGATCTCGCCACTGCACTCCAGCCTGGGCGACAGAGCCGGAAACTCTGTCTCAAAAAAGAAGAATTGGCAGGCATGGAACAGGGACCATTTTCCTTGGACTTCAAGTCACCAACCTAATTCGCGAATGAAAGATGTATTCTTTCTTTGTTTTTTAAAGATAAAGCACTACAACCCGTATGAGAACTTTTATTGCTTATTAGACTAAAATTCCATTTTACTTCAGCACTTGGCCCAGAAATTTGAACAGAAGTTTAAGATAATTTTTTTTTCCTGGAAATAAGTATGTGGTCCCTATAAAAGTTATACTTTCAGGATTACTATGTATGATTCAAGGAGCAAAGACTTATAAGTTGTGGATTCACTTTCACCAGCACCCCTTTCACATTTTTCTCCTGTAGAGGATACATGGACATTAATTGAGAAGAGCGCTGTCCGCCACCCCGCCACCATAGGGTGCATCCTCTTATTCTTCTCCTAGGGCTTTTCCGCTCTGTGCTCCATTCTATATCATATCTGGATATTGCAGAGATAATAAAATATAGATAGTACAGCTCCATCTGTCCCCAAAGTCAGATTTGAAAGGACGTATTTGGTAATCAGAGAGTCTTGGAATGGTTTAGAAAAGAAGCGTCCCGTCCCGTAGAGTACTGTATATGAAAGTGAGGCTTTCACGTTCTCCATTGTATACATTTTGTATTCTTGAATAAGTAGTGTTTAATTACTAAAACTTTTGTTTAAATGAAGAGGATTGGATTTTAGGGTGGGAAATACTTTTGGCATCAGGCACATTTAAGCATGGATCCGTTGGAAGGTAACTATGCTTTCTACGCTTAACGCTTGTTTTATGCACTTAAGTGAGGAGGACACTTGGTCTGTATTACGATACTTATGAAGACGGTTTCAGTGCTGTAGTGTGAAGTTTAGTTAGGGTTTTACACTTGCAGAGGAACCACAGAAATAGGGCCGTTATTGCAAAAACAGGAGGTTTAGAAAAGCAATTATTAGTTGGAATTAGCTGTGTTTATCAGTACTTTGTGATTCAAATATTTTTAGGAGAGGAGAAAACCCCTGAGGAATTTAGGAACTTGAAACAAACTAGTTAGACCTTCTGTTTATTCACATCTTTTGTTTCAGAGTTAAGATTTACACAGAGAGTAACAATTTGTTTGAATATGTCTTGATTAAAAAGATTTCCTGTTGCATATGATTAAACACTTTTGAAGTGGAAAGTAGGTTTTTAGGATAGTCAGTTGAAAGTCATAGACTTCCTTAATGCTGTTCATAACAAATATTTGCTCTGGTATGTACATAGGTGAGAGCTTTATATTGTACTGTTAAACCAAAAGGGACTTAGTCTGCAGTGTATAGACCAATTTATCACTTTTCTAAAGCTTTCTTTTTTAAAAAAGTACCTGAGATGGGAGTGGGAAGCCTGCCTGCCTTATCTACCCCAGCAGAGGCCTGCTTCTGGCAGGAGGTCTGCCTGTGTAGTGCAGATCACTAGTGAAGATGTCAGAGCCCCTGTGCAGTTAGCTGTCTGAGGATGGGATATGTGGTAGCACTTCTCTCCTCCTTCCCAACCCGCCTGCCTCTTGTAGCCACATTGGAGACACTTTTGGAGGCTAAACCAAACACTGTACAGCCTGTTAATGGCTAATGTGGCAAACTTTTTTTTCTCCTCTGGCAAGTTATCTTTAAGTGAATTGTAATTATCTGACTTGCATTTCTAGGTTGAGAGTGGGTGGAGCTTGGAAGCGGGGATATGTGTGTTCATTGTCTTCAAACTTTCTTTTCTTATTTGGCAAGTTTTCTTTAAGTGAATTGTAATGTCTGACTTTGATTTCTAGGTTGAGAGTGGGTGGAGCTGGGAGTGGGGGTATGCGTGTTTATGTGTTTATCGTTGAGTTTCACTGAAAACTTTGTAGTTACTAGATTTAGTAAGTTTACATTCTCATCACGTGAGAATTGATTTGAAGCATCGCAGTTGTTGAGCAGCGTTTTAATGGTCTTCCAAAGTCATAGGCAGTCCTCAGTATAGGACTTGGAGTCTAAAAGTTTACTTTGTAAGGTCATTATTTAGAATTCAGAACAGTTGGCTATTAAGCAACATTATAAAGGAAGTTTAGGTTCTTCTGACCAACTGCAATGGCTAAACAATGATTCTGTGTTTTCGTATTTTAAGTGCTGTTATGTTTAGCAGAGATAATTTCTGGTGCCTCTCCCTTGCACATGTGCCTCCTTTGATTGTCAGTGTGTGGACTTAGCAGAGTAGGGCTCCAGTGCCTTGTGGGAGCAGGAGGCCCAGTGGGGAAACAGTTGGTGGCTCTCCTCAACATTGCTCTAATTGGATCTGATGGGTTAGGGTAGGTGGAGGGCCTTTGTCTCTGGAAAGTAAATCGGTGCTGCTAGAGGGGAAAGAACGGAAATTTGAGGTGGTTCTTTCAGGATCCTACAAGGATAGGTCATATGTGTACATGCCGTGAATGAAATTCTGGCTGAACTCTGTGAAGTTGTAAGATCTTAGGATCCTGGCTTCATGGTCACATATTGATTTCATTAATCGCAGTCTGCATATGCATATGTTAAAGTCACTTCTCCCTTCCCTAGCAAACTTAGAACAAATGTACCCCTCCCATTCAAAGCACTTTTTTTTTTTTGGTCTTCATTGATTTTTTTTTTGAGACTGAGTTTCGCTCTTGTTACCCGGGCTGGAGTGCAATGGTGCGATCTCGGCTCACCGCAACCTCCACCTACTGGGTTCAGGCAATTCTCCTGCCTCAGCCTCCCGAGTAGCTGGGACTACAGGCACACGCCACCATGCCCAGCTAATTTTTTTTTTGTATCTTTATTAGAGACGGGATTTCACCATGTTGACCAGGATGGTCTCGATCTCTTGACCTCGTGATCCACCCGCCTCAGCCTCCCAAAGTGCTGGGATTACAGGCTTGAGCCACCGCGCCCGGCCTTCATTGATTTATTTAACTAGGATTTTATTGGCCTAGCATCTGAATATTTATGCTAAGTGTGAAGATGATGGTAAAAGTCCCTTTCTTTTATGAAGCTCGGTCTAGTGACATGTAATAAATAACTATAATAGTATGTGACTTATGTTATACAGGAGGGACGCTCTGTGTGCTCCATAGGCACACAGGAAAGGAATGGTCAGCTTGAGTCGGGGTTCGGGGAATGTGTCGCTGTTTGAAGAAAAGATTCATGGGGACATTTAAGTTTTCTTAAAGAGTTGATTACAGTTTTAAGCAGACAAGAATCAGAATCTGATAGCTCCCTCTAGAAGGAGAGGAAACATTAACTTCTTTCGCAGTTAATGTTTGCACTGATGACTTTGTTTTATATTAGTGTATTAGTAATATAGTATTGGGGAAAACAATGACAGATCCTTAATCTCTGAAGGGAAAGGTATTTTCTAGTTAAGAACTTAGGCAGTTGACGTATTTATGAAAATGTTCACAAAGTCATAATGAAAAACCTTGGATGTGGGCTCTTTTGGAGTTTAGTTAACTGAATGATACTGATCACTGGTTTAGGATTTGGTTTAAGTACACTGGTTTATATTAATGGACTATAAAGATAATTGTGAGTTGTGTTTTAATATGACAGTTGTAATCACTTAATGATAGTTTTTCAGGTCCTGAAGTTGGCCTGCACTGTGAAGTAATTCTAAAAATTAGGTAATTGCTGTTTGATGGTGAAGGTACTTGGCAAGGAGACCACTGTTTTGAGTTTCAGACTTTAATCTGACTTAGTTATTAGAGATGTAAATATTAAAGTGGTTGATAATAGATGGATCATACTGGAGAAATTTTTTTAAAACTTTAAAAATATGAATATCTAAGTCCAGTTAGGTACCTTTATCATTCTCTGCTTACTATATCTGTTCTTACAAATAAGCAGTCACTAAGATGGACCTGACTCACTCTGAATTCAATTTTGAAGGTAAACCTTTTTGGGACTCGAATGGTTTGGCTCTCCATTTTTCAGTCTTGGGGTCAAAATACGTTTTGATTGTGCCTTTCAGTTCTGGGTAGATTTCCTCTGTCTTTGCTGTTTGTATGGTTAAAGTAGTCATTTTCATATCCAGCTCTCCTGACCAGCCAGGCAGGTTTGTGCTGTTTTTCCAAACTGTTCCTTTACTCTCAGATTCTGTTAGAATTAAAGAAGCAAGAATAGAACCAATTTTATATATAGGTTCTGTCATGAGATTATGACACTTCATAACCAAATTGACTGCAATCAGAAGTCTTTCATTATTGGTGGGATAGCTTATATCATTTGAAATTTACATCGCTCTTAATTTTGTGATTTCCTATTTACTTAGGCAGGACATTTAAAAAAGTCCACTTGTTTAACCACTTTGGATTTGTTGATTTAAAGGAGCTATAATCCATAAACAAAATAATTTTTGTTTTATTATACTATTGTCTTACAAGATTTTAATACATTTAAGAGGGTTTCATGTCACCTGGGAATGTAGATCAAGATTTTAAAACCTCTTTTGAACAAAGGGTACTATCAAATTGAATGTGAAAGTTGATGAAAAACTGACTCAAAGTTTTGACTGACTGCTCACTGGTGTTTTATTGCTTGATATTCTTTGTAGCCATATGTCTTTTTGGAAAATATTATATCATTATGAAGGTAATATTTTGTTTAATCATCAACGCTTTTCAGATAGAATTTTTGTAGAACTTTAGCCTAAGTTTCTTTTCTTAATATAAATTCTGCTCTGATTGTCTAGATGCTTTTATGTAACTGCTCTGACTTTAAATTGCCATTTACTAAGTGTTTGCCCTTGGTACCAGGCATTTTAGTAAGTATTTGGTATGTCTCACATGTATTCATCCTAGGCTTCTTATGATGTAAGCTTTATACTTAGCTCTACTTTTTATAGATGAAGAAACTGAGGCTTGGTGATTCTTTTTGCTTAGGTCAGACTCTAAGTAGTAGAATTAGAATTTGAACTCAGGTTGGATATAGTGTACACATTATATATGATGGTTATGTATAATAAGATGAAGAAAGGCGTTAGGGACTTGGCCATCTCAGTTTTATATTCGTAAACTAAAAAGAGCCAGTTCAGCTATAGAAAGAATTGTTTATGTTTGGCTGGTTTGTTGTCCAAAGGCTGCAGATAAATGGATAACAGCCTTTCTATTGTGCTAACATTTAGCTTAATGTGTGGTTATTTCTCTTTATTCAGTTAAATTATAGGAAGGATATGGATGCATAATATCCTGAAATGGCAGTGCACATGTCTTTGTCCTGTCTCCACAATCTGCCAGGTTGTGTGAACCGTAGCAGGCGTGTATTTCGACATGCTCTATTGTACATCAGGGGTGTGTGAATACCATGTGTCTCCACTCGTGAGTGGAAGCAGCTCAGCTGGGAATGAGTCTTGAGAGTTGCAGAGAACATTACTCTGTAATACTCTGTATGACAGTTTTGCTTTCTGTAACTGCACGGAGATAAGGAGTAGAGACCATGACTCTATTTATAGTGTTTCTGAGTTTTCGGGGCTTTTAGTGGGAAACAGGGAGGAGATGTGTTTCAGTACAAAGTTAGAGACTTCATTTCCCACAGAAATGGTAACTTTGTGCACTTGCTGGGACCTAGCTCTTTAAAGCTACTTGATGTTTGTGACTGAACTATGTATAAGTACTTAATAGTTACTACTTTCAAAGGACTAGATTTTAGTTCATTGAACTGGATTATAGTTCACTGAACTAACCTGTAAGTTGAAGATTGCTTTTACTGAGCTGTTAAAATGGTAGATATTTAAAAATTTTTTAATTAATGTTTTTAAATTAGCATATGAGATTTGATTATGCTGAAGTTAGATATACTAGGAACATGATTTTTAAGCCATACGTAATTGAAAGACCCATTTAATCCCTGGCGTAAAACATTGAATCTTTTGTCCGCGCTCAGTGGCTCATGCCTGTAATCCCAACACTTTGGGTGGCCGAGGTGGGTGAATCACCAGGTCAGGAGATCAAGACCGTCCTGGCCAACATGGTGAAACCCCTTCTCTACTGCAATGCAAAAAATTAGCTGGGCATGGTAATGCATGCCTGTAGTCCTACCTACTGGGGAGGCTGAGGGAGGGGAATCATTTGAACCCAGGAGGCAGCGGTTGCAGTGAGTGGAGATTGCACCACTGTACTCCAGCCTGGCAACAGAGCGAGACTTCATTTAAAAAAAAAATTATCTTTTGATACTAACTAGGTGACTTCTTGAAATATAAAAGTATTGTTGGCCTTAAACTCATTTATTAGACTCCAGTAAATATTTTAAATATATTAGAGATGTATGATATTTGATCCATTTCTGATATTTGGTTAAACATTAAAGGGTCCGACACTTTCGATAATGGTACACACATAAACCTTTTAGAAACAATGAAAAAGTCCATATTAGGACTTATTTTCACCTGTTACACCAGCAAGTGAGCTTTCCTCACCTTGGTTTTTAGCAATGTCTATGAAGTGGGTAGCAGAGCTTTTTATGGCCAGCTAGTTAAGCAGCTGTTTATTTGGAGTGGGGTAGTTCTGTTTCTGGGCCACTTAGAGTACAGTAGGATGTTTCCAACTTGTTCTTCGTCTTATTGTTTAGCTGACTCTGCACTGCTGTATGTGACCAGGCTTCATCTAGGGTGGTAGGGTAGAGAAGTATTGGTGGTGAAAGTAGTGAACCTGATAGAATTTGCTGACTATTGGATGTAGGGGTGAGTACCAGGAAGAATGGTGGTCGTGTTAATGGAGAGGTCAATTATATTTATATGTTGTTTTCTGTGGAGCAGTATCTTATCAGTAGAATCTTTAAATTGACCATTTCAGTAGTACTTTTAGATTGTCAACCTTAAACCTTCTAAATTCTTGGATTAGAAGGGTATCATGCAATTTTTTTAAATTGAGAAAGTAATGACCTTTTATTGTGTTAAGTTACTGAGATCTTAGGATTTGTTATAGCAACTATCATGACCCTAACTGATAGACATGTTTTTCTTTTTTTGTTTGGTGGAGGATGGAGTCTTGCACTGCCCCCATGGGCTGGAGTGCAGTGGTGTGATCTCAGCTCACTGCAACTTCTGCCTCCCAGGTTCAGGTGATTCTCCTGCCTCAGCCTCCTGAGTAGCTGGGATTACAGGTGCCTGCCACCATGCCCAGCTAATTTTTTGCATTTTTAGTAGAGACGGGATTTCACCATGTTAGCTAGGCCGATCTCAAACTCCCGACCTTATGATTTGCCCACTTTGGCCTCCCAAAGTGCTGGGATTACAGGTGTGATCAACTGCCCCTGGGCCAGAAATGGGTCTTTAATCAAGCTAAAAGATAATGTTATTAGCAGGGCTAGACAAATAACATTATATTAGTTTTTACAAGTCATATTGAATTGAAATCTCAAAATCTGTACTTTTCCTAATGCTATAGCTTACAATACCAAAATAACTAGTTGAAAAATCAGTTGTTTATTGTCATTTGTTATTATGTCTAACACATGATTTTCCTGATATTTAAATTAATTGATTATTTATTTATTTTGAGACAGAGTCTTGCTCTGTTGCCCAGGCTGGAGTGCAGTGGCACCATCTTGGCTCACTGCGACCTCTGCCTCCCAGGTTCAACTGATTCTCCAGCCTCAGCCTTCCACACCTGCCACCACACCTGCAGCCACTACATATTTTTAGTAGAGACGGGGTTTCCACCATGTTGGCCGGGCTTGTCTTGAACTCCTGACCTCAAGTGATCCGCCTGCCTGGGCTTCCCAAAGTGCTGGGATTACAGGCGTGAGCCATTGCACCCAGCCCTGACATTTAATATTTAAATTAAATTCATTGATATTTAAACTGAAAAGGCAGTTTTTTTTAGTGGCATAAAAAAGTTCTGGCCAGTCGCAGTGGCTAATGTCTGTAATCCAGCACTTTGGGAGACTGAGGCGGGCAGATCACCTGAGGTCAGGAGTTCGAGAGCAGCTTGGTCAACATGGCGAAACCTTGTCTACTAAAAATACAAAACAATTAGCTGGACATAGTGGCACATGCCTGTAGTCCCAGCTACTCAGAAGGCTGAGGCATGAGAATTGCTTGAGCCTGGGAGGTGAGGTGGAGGTTGCAGTGAGCCAAGATTGTGCCACTATACTCTAGTCTGGGCGACAGAGCAAGACTCTAGCTAAAAAAAAAAAAAAACAAAAAACAGTGGCTCAAGCCTGTAATCCCTGCACTTTGGTAGGCCAAGGCGGGTGGATCACGAGGTCAAGAGATCGAGACCATCCTGGTCAACATGGTGAAACCTCAAAAAAAAAAAATTCCGAGTCTTACTTTTTATTTAGTTTAGGCACATGAAAACAAAGTTAGTTTTTCTGTTTCCATCTTTTTTTTTTTTTTTTTTGAGACAGTCTCTTTCTCTGTTGCCTAGGTTGGAGGACAGTGGCACAACCATGGCTCACTTCTGCCTCTTGGGCTAAAGTGATCCTTTTACCCCAGCCTTCCAAGTAGTTGGGACTATAGGCATGCACCACCATGCCCAGCTAACTTTAGTATATATTGTAGAGATAGGGTCTCATTGTGTTGCCCAGGCTGGTCTTCAACTCCTGGGCTCTAGCTGTTCATCCGCCTTGGCCTCCCAAAGTGCTGGAATTACAGGCATGAGAAACCATGCCTGGCCAGTTTTTCCATTTTCAATTACTGTAAAGTGAAAGAATACCTTTCCTTTTATTTTATTTCATTTCCATAGGTTATTGGGTAACAGGTGGTGTTTGGTTATATGAGTAAGTTCTTTGGAGGTGATTTGTGAGATTTTGGTCCACCCATCACCCAGGCAGTATACACTGTACCCTATTTGTGGTCTTTTATCCTTTATCCCCTTCCCATCCTTTCCCCCTGAGTCCCCCAAGTCCATTGTGTTCTTCTTATGCCTTTGCATTCTCATAGCTTTAGCTCCCGCTTGCTAATGAGAACCTACGATGTTTGCTTTTCCGTTTCTGAGTACTTCACTTAGAGCAGCAGTCTCCAGTCTTATCCAGGCACTGCAAATGCCATCAATTCATTCTTTTTTTTATGGCTGAGTAGTTCTTTCACAGTGTCTTTATCCATTCGTTGATTGATGGGCCTTTGGGTTGGTTCTGCGTTTTTGCAGATGCAAATTGTGCTGCTGTAAACATGTGTGTGCAAGTATCTTTTTTGTGTAGTGACTTCTTTTCCTCTGTAGATACCTGGTAGTGGGATTGCTGGATCAAATGGTAGTTCTACTTTTAGTTCTTTAAGGAATCTCCACACTATTTTCCCTAGTGGTTGTGCTAGTTTACATTCCCACCAGCAGCGTAGAAGTGTTCCCTGTTCACCGCAACCATGCCACATCTACTGTGTTTTGATTTTTTTTGATTATGGCCATTCTTGCAGGAGTGAGGTGGTATCGCATTGTGGTTTTGATTTGCATTTCCCTGATCATTAGTGATGTTGAGCATCTTTTCATATGTTTGTTGGTCATTTGTGTATCTTTTGAGAATTGTCAGATGTATAGATTGTGAAGAATTTTTTCACACTATGGATTGTCTGTTCACTCTGCTGACTATTCCTTTTACTGTGTACCAATTTAATTAAGTCCCAGAAATTTATCTTTGTTTTTATTGCTTTTGCTTTTGGGCTCTTGGTCGTAAAATCCTTGCCTAAGTCAGAGTCTAGAAGGGTTTTTCCAATCATCTATATTTTTTATAGTTTTGGGTCTTAGTTTAAGTCCTTAATCCATCTTGAGTTGATTTTTGTATAAGGTGAAAGAGAGGATCCAGTTTTATTCTCCTACATGTGGCTGGCCAGTTATCCCAGTACCATTTTTGAAAAGGGTGTCATTTTCCCACTTCTTGTGTTTGTTTGCTTTGTCAAAGATCAGTTGGTGGTATTTGGGTTTATTTTTGCGTTCTCTATTCTCTTCCCTTGGTCTGTGTGCCTGCTTTTATATCAGTATCATGCTCTTTTGGTGACTATGGCTTTATAGTACGGTTTGAAACTAGGTAATGTGATACCTCCAGATTTGTTCTTTTTGTTTAGTCTTGCTTTGGCTGTGCGGGGTATTTTTTGGTTCTATATGAATTTTAGAATTTTTTTTTTATAATTCTGTGAAGAATGATGGTGGCATTTTACTGGGAATTGTGTTGAATTTGTAGATTGCTTTTGGCAGTATGGTCATTTTTACAATGTTGATTCTACCCATCCATGAGCATGGGGTGTGCTTCCATTTGTTCGTGTTGTGTTTTGTAGTTTTCCTTGTATAGGTCTTTTGCCTCCTTGGTTAGATATATTCCTAAGTACTTTATTTTTTTGCAGCTACTGTAAAAGGGGTTGAATTCTTGTTTTGATTCTCTTCTTGGTTGCTATTGTTGTATAGAAGAGCCACTGATTTGTGTACATGAATTTTGTATCTGGAAACTTTGCTGAATTATTTTATTAGTTCTAGGAACTTTCTGGAGGAATCTTTGGGTTTTCTAGGGAAACGATCATATCATCAAACAGCGACAGTTTGACTTCCTCTTTACTGATTCGAGTGCCTTTTATTTCCTTCTCTTGTCTGTTTGGTCTGGCTGGGACTTCCAGTACTATATTGAAAAGGAGTGGTGAGAGTGGGCATCCTCGTCCTGTTCCAGATCTCAGAGGGGATGCTTTCAGCTTTTCCCCATTCAGTGTTATGTTGGCTGTGGTTTTGTCATGGGTAGCTTTTATTATATTGAGGTATGTCTCTTGTATGCTGATTTTGCTGAGAGTTTTAATCATAAAGGTATGCTGGATTTTGTCCACTGCTTTTTCTCCATCTATTGAGATGATGATGTGATTTTTGTTTTTAATTCTGTTTATGTGGTGTATCACATTTATTAACTTGCATATATTAAACCATCCTGGCATCCCTGGTATGAAACCCACTTGATCATGGTAGGTTATCTTTTTGATGTGTTGTTGGATTTGGTTAGCTAGCATTTTGTTAAGAATACCTTTCCTTTTAAGACTTCATACTGGCTGGACATGGTGGCTCATACCTGTAATGCTACTACTTTGTGAGGCCGAGACAGGTGGATCACTGGAGTCCAGGAGTTCTAGACCAACCTGGGTAACATGGCAAAACCCTGTCTCAACCAAAAATACATACACAAATTAGCCAGGCACGCCTGTGGTTCCAGCCACTCAGGAGGCTGGGGTGGGAGGATCACTTGAGCCTCAGGAGGCAGACATTGCAGTGAGCTGATAACATGTCACTACACTCCAGCCTAGGTGACAAAAAGCCAAAAACTTCAGACTATTTGAAGACATTTGAATGTTCAATTGAAAGTAAGGTTTTCTTAATTCGGATAGAATTCATATACTGTAAAATTTGCCCTTTAAAGTATATGACCCAGTGATTTTTAGTACTTCACAAAGTTTTGCTGTCATAATCACTGTCTAATTCTAGAATATTTTCATCACCCCAGAAGCTCCATATCTATTAGCAGTCACTCCCTATTCTTTATTCTTCCAGTCCTTGGTAACCACTAATCTACCTTCTGTTTCTGTGGATTTGCATAGTCTAGACCTTTCATATAAATGGAATCATATGGATTTTTGTGTCTGCTATCTTTAACTTAGCATAATGTTTACAAGGCTCATGTATGTTATAACATATGTATTTCATTCCTTTTTATGCTGAATAATCTCTCTGTGTGTATATATTTATATACATCACATTTTGTTTATTCACTTGTCAGCTTATAGACATTTTGGGTTGTTTCTACTTTTTTTTGACTATTATGAATCATGTTGCTATGAACATGCTTGTACAGGTTTTTATGTGCACATATGTTTTCTATCCTTTTTGGTACATACCTAGCAGTGGAACTGGGTATGTCATGGGATAACTGTATGTTTAACTTTTGAGACACTGCCAAATTGTTTTCCACGGTGGCTGCACCCTTTCACATTCCTACCAGCAATGTATGAAGGGTCTAGTTTCTCTACATCCTTGCCAATACTTGGTTTTGCTTTATGTATTTTGGGGGGTACTATATAATTTTGTTATATTTTTATGTTCTATATTTCTGAAATTGATGTGCCCTTGCTGTGGAAAGATAAAACCATTTGTTCAAAGTTGACTAGTAATTTAAAGAAAACATACTAAAATGCTAATATATGATTGCTTCTTTATCATAATTTGCTAGTATCAGTATCATTTGTAGAAATGAATCAGATGAATTTGCACCAGCAAGTGTTTTAAATTAGTATTGTGATTCATAGACTGAATATTTCATTTCTGTTTCAAGTGATTACATGTAAAATAACTAACAAATTAGGTGGTTTCTCCAAGTCTATATAAAACAGTTTTGGACTCTGCTGCATTTAGCATATGCTCTGTGAGGCACAGTAGCAGACTATGGGAACACAGTGATGAGCAAGATGGCTATAGACCCTTTGTTCTTGGCACTTTTATTTAAGGAAAAAAACATATACTGACATAATTACAGGTTGTGGTTTGTGTTATGAAGGAGATAAACAGGGTGTGTGAGAGGGCATACTCTACTGTAGATTTGTAAGTCAAAGAAGACCTTGCTGAGGAGATGATTTTAAAACTAAGATCTAAAAGGTGATTAAGAGTCAGGTATACAAAACTGGGAGAGAATACTGCAGGCAGGGAGTCTGAATTGGGAAAGAACTTGGGAACTAAGTGAATACCAGTTTGGCTAGTGAGTAAGGAGGAAAGAATACTATCAGGGGAGTTTGGAGAGAGACAGAAGCCAGATCTGGCCATGGAAAGGAATCAGAATTAAATCCGCTGTAGTGGGAATCCATCAGAGAGTGACAGGATTGACCTCAGTTTTTTTGTTTGTTTATTTTGTCGTTTTTGTTTTTTTTTTCTTTGAGATAGGATCTTTCTCTGTAACCTGGAGTGGAGTGCAGTGGAACTGATCATAGCTCACTGCAGCCTCGAAATCCTGAGCTCAAGTGATCCTCTTACCTTAGCCTCCCAAGTAGTTGGAGCTGCACGCATGCCCTATTACACCTGGCTGCATTAAACATTTTTTTTGAGGAGATGGGGTCTTGCTATGTCGCCTAGGCTGATCTTGAACTCCTGGGCTCAAGCAGTACTTCTGCCTCAGCCTCCCTAAGTGTTGGGTTGCAGGTGTGAGCCACCATGCCTGGCTGATTTAAGGTTTTTTTTTTGGCTTGAGATAGAGTCTCGCTCTGTCGTTCAGCCTGGAGTGCAGTGGCCTGATCTCGGCTCACTGCAATCTCTGCCTCCTGGGTTCCAGCAGTTCTCTTGCATAGTTGGGACTACAGGTGTGCGCCAGCACGCCCAGCTAATTTTTGTATTTTTGAGTAGAGATGGGGTTTCACCATATTGGCCATGCTGGTCTTGAACTCCTGACTTCATGATCTGCCTGCCTTGGCCTATCAAAGTGCTGTGATTACAGGCATGAGCCACCGTGCCTGGCCCAGTTTTTTCCTTTCTGTTGAATTACTCTTACTGGCATACAAACACATTATTTCTCTCTTGAAGAAACAAAAGCACACAGTAATACACACCAAAAGCCAGACCCTCTCTTGATCCCATTTCCCTTCTAGCTGTTGTCCTATTTCTTCCTTTAAGTGTAGAACTTTTATCAGTTGTATATATTTGCTATCTCTATGTGTCTCTCCTTTTCTCTTTTATCAGTTCCAATTAGGTTTTTATCCTGCTACTCCACTAAGATTACTTTTATCAGTGTCAATAATGGTCTTCTTGTTGCAGGATGCTGTGGGGAAATATAGAGATAAATAGAATAATATGAAGGGAGGACACTATGCATATAAAAAAGCCTAGAAACGCTCAAATATTCATTAACAAACTATAGTACTTTCCCATAGTGGAGCATTACGCATTTGTTAAAAAGTATGGAGAAGGTATTTTTATGCTGCTAAGCAGTAGTATCTGATTTATTAAGTGAGAAAACAAGATGCAATAGAGTAAGTGTATTGTACTACTTTTCATGTAAGAAAAGGAGGAAAATAGGAATATGTGTGTATTCAGCTTTGTTATGTTGTAAAGCATTGTAAGGCTAATCCAAAATCGTACAGGGGATAAGGACGGAACTAAAACCTCTTTGAATGTACCCTATTTATAGTGTTTACCTTATCACCATTTTTCATTATATATAATTATAAAAAACCCCTAAATGGAAACACAAGAATTAAAAAATGCGAGGATGGTGACACCGTTTCAAGAATTATTATTTCAAGTAGCTTTGAAACACTGTATTTTGACTGTGTGTCCCTAGTGGCTTATATCCTAAGGACAGAGAAGATAATAAGAAATCTTAAACTGAGTTCTTTATTGTTAATAGCAATGTTGTTATTATTTTGAGATTACATGTAGTAAGCTAAAACAAATAGGTACATTTGCTAATGGCATGTATTTATTAGTGTCATTAGCAAGAAAGATTTTCAGGGTGAGAAGATACAAATAAAATGAGTGAATACTGTTTAATTTAATGGGAAATATCAAAGTGAACTCAGGATTTAAATTTCTGTTTATAAAAATGCATATTTTCTTACTGAAGAAGTAACGACAAGTAAACATCAGTATTCCTAGCTTCCAGATTTTGGTCTTCAGATACCATTTTCCATTAAAATGAATCATGGATCTTGGAGCAATGGCTGATGCCAGGTCTGGGGCCTGAAATGTGTAAGATGAACTTCTGGGGCATTTTGTTCCCAAGAACAAGGAAGCTACTGTTAGAGATGACAGAGATCATGTTAAAATGATGCAGGAGCCACGTAGCAGGAACTCCTACTGGTCAAAAATGGTGCAATTTGAGGTCTCCCATATTAAAAGCCCTCTTGTCAAACAAAAAGAAATTGGAATCTGATCAGCCCTCTAGAGCTAACTACGTTGTACAGGAACTATAGGAACATGCTGTACGGTACCAGGACGATACAGTTTGCCTGATCAGACTGGAAAGTTCTATGAGACAGATAATTTCTTCAACAAATAAATAGCATGGAAAAAATTTTTAAAAAGTAGAAATTGTTAAAAGATGAAAAGAGGCATAACAGCCAGAATCTGTGTGTGAACCTTGTTTGGATTCTGATTCAAACTGTCTTTAAAAGACATTTTTGGGCAAGTGGGAAGAGTTGGGCTGTACTGGATATTACATATTAAGGAATTATTATTTGTTGAATGTGGTAACATGGTTATTATATAACTTACTAAAGCTGTACAGGTGAAAAGAAGTGACGTGTAATATTGCTTTAAAATCCAGTACTCAGCTGGGTAGAGTGGCATATATCTGAGTCCCAGCTACTCCAGAGGCTGAGGCGGGAGAATTACTTGAGCCCAGGAGATCAGAGCTGCAGTATGTACCATGATCGCACCTGTGAATAGCCACTGCACTTCAGTCTAGAAAACAGAGTGAGATCCTGTCTATATATATATATATATTTTAAAGATTGAAATACAGTATTCTCTTTAAAGAAAAAAATGAGGGATGAGTGAGAACACAATAGCAGAGTATTGGTAGTTGTTGAAGCTGGGTACTTGGGAGTTCTTGAAGATGGTACCCGGGGGTTCCATCCATATATGTGTGTTTGATAGTTTTTATAAAGGAAAAAAATTCATAAGAAGAGATTGCTGTCCTTTATGCAGAGTGATGATATGACATAAAAGTATCTATTAATTAAATGTTTGGTCTGGTAAAAAAGCGACAGTTTATGATGACTCTATTACTTACTGAAAAAACTTCTTTAGGTTCCAGTTGTAATCAGTACATTCTAGAGATTTATAAAGCATTAGGTAATTCATTTTGGCTAGGAATTAAATAATTGATTATATACTTAGCATTCAACTTTATGGTTTTATAGTTCGCCATTCGGTGCCTATAAGAATATAGGAAAAAACCAAACTTAGTTTCTCTTACAATGCTCTCACAACACTCATTACAGAATACTTCTGTAATGTCTAGTCACCAAAATGAGTGGGGATTTCTCTCCAACAACAAGCAGTTCTGCAGATAATTCTCCAGTGGACACCAGCTGAATGTCCTTTTAATTGAGTTCTGACACTATCTACCTGGGCATAGATTCTGCAGGTTGAGGGCTCAATCCCAAAAGGCTGCCCCCCCTCATATGTGGTCCCAAGCACAGGTTGTGGGCTGTGTTTTTGACCAACTGGTTATAAATTGAGGTTCCTGTGACCCCCACCCCTTCTGGGATTCAATTAATTTGCTAGTGTAGCTCACGGAACTCAAGGAAACATGTTACTTACATTTGCCCACTTATAAAAGATATTATTACAAAGGATACAAATGGAAGAGAGATGCAGAGGACAAGGTCTGGGAGAAAGGACTTAGAGCTTCCGTGCCCTTTCTGGGCCCATGCACTCTGGAGGAACTTCAACTTACTCCACTATTCTGGAGCCCTCAGAACTCAGTCCTCTTGGGTTTTTGTTAGGTAGGCATTATTGATTAAATAATTGGCCATTGGTTCATCAATTCAACCTTAAGCCAGTCTCCCTCTCTGGAGATTGGAGGTGGAGGTGGGACTGAAAATTCCAACCTTCTAATCTTTGGTTGGTTCTCCTGGCAGCCAGCCACCATCCTGAGGCAACTTAGGGGATCCCAGCCACATTTGTCTTATTAGCATGCAAAAGATACTCATCTTTCTGAAGATTCCAAGGATTTTAGGAGCTGTTCAGCAGGAAACAGCACGAAAACCAAATACATTTTACATTTGGTGCTCCACTCAATATATATATAGAGACTGAAGTTGTATATATACTTGTATATGTATATGTATATATATATATAAGTTGTATATATGTACATATATATAGAAGTTGTATATATGTATATATATATATAGAAGTTGTATGTGGGTATATATATATATATATATATATAGATAGATAGATTGATTGAAGTTATAAGACTTATGATACATATTTTTAAAAACCTCCTGTACATCGTATTTGATTATTTATATATAGGAGTTTGTGCATGTGAATTTGAGGAATGGCACACTCCAAAATGCTTCCAGGAGAAACTGAAATATGTGTAATTATTAAGTATCTTGGAAGGATAGCTATGCCTTTTGTGTGTAAGGATGCCTGAACCACAGATCTTAGTATGATAGTTTCTATTATGGTTACTTTTAATATAAGAAGACCCTTTTATAGTAGCCATGGTGAGTCTTAAAAATTGTTATAGTTTTGGCTTGGATTTGGCATATTTAACAGTTGTTGATATAGCTAGTATTTGCTTTGATAAAATTCAAGGAACATTCACCTGTTTTGCAGTTATGAAACAGGCCTTATGTGGAATATGTGCAAATGCTTTAATTTTAAATAATTTTATATTCTGGATGCCTATAGAGATGGTGTCTGACTCTCCATGCACTTGTGTTGATTTTTCTTTAGTCTTGTGTTTTTGAAAAACATACACAGGTATTTGGGGGAGTGGCAGGAATGATAACTAGAATAGTAAGTAAATTTATAACTAAATCTAAATGGCTCTTGAATTAAAACCAGTAAATGGTTCTGCAGGATAATAGTAAAGAACAAGATGAGTCTTATGTATCATTTAGATGAAAAATTGACAAAATAAGGCAAAACGATTCTGGTGACCTTGAAATTATATGTTGACGATTAATGTAAGGCCAACCACTTTCTCATTTATATAGTCTTGAAGATTTTTTAATGATAGTTATCTATGCATTGCATTATTGGTTGAAAAGACAGACTTCCAATTTACCTACATTTCCCCCCGACTTAGGTTTTTTTAATGTATTAATTAATCTGTATTTTGTTGTAACTACAATAGGTATGCTACCATTTGCTGAACTCCTCAATGTTTTTTCTTAAGTAGAATTTGGAAAATGAAAAATTCTTAAATTGTGTCAGTTTTCTGCTTACTTGTGCCTAAAGGGAGTTTGATTTTACCCATAATTAGGCATGTTATTCCCAGCCTTCAATTTGCATAATTAGAAAACTTGAATTCTTGTCTTTGTCCCATTTCTTAGTTGACGAAGGATCAAAGATTGGTGTATTCGGGCAGACTGCTTCCCGATCATCTGCAGCTGAAAGACATTCTCAGAAAAGTAAGCTTTTCTACCACTATTTGATACCAGATACATTCAGAATGTGAGAGGAGATATGTTCTGAAGTTTTATTCAACCAGTTCAGGTTTTAGATACTTAAAATCAATCCCTTTGGGTAGCATAAGTGAAGATAAATTAGAAAGTAGCATGATAGTTTCTTATTAGTTTACATAACAGTTCTGTATATCCATCTGATAGCTAAGTCTGAAGTAGGATTATTTATTTGTGTTCAGGTATTTGTCATTTTTTTGTAAGAAAATGCTATTGACTTCATTAGTGCAAGAGGAGAATGTTAGTAGTGATGATGGATTTCCATTGGTAACAGTCCTCTAAATTTCCTTTTAGCCAGCTTCATAATATTTTTATACAAATTGTTTGAGTTGGGAATTTAATTTCAGGAGGAAATTAACTGGTCCATCAGTTAGCAAACTTTGTGGGTGCTCAGAGCTAAAATATATTTAAATATAGTTTTTTCAATAAAATCAGCCTGAAGTCTGGTTATTTTAGTGGTAGCTTTTAGCTCATGTTCATTTGTGGAATTTATACTTATAGAGCTTTTCAGCATTTGAAATACTGCTTTGTGTTGGTGAGTATAGCAGAATTGAATAGCTTCTATGTTTTGCCTTAGATCTTTGACTTAACTCTGACTATTGTTGTGGATATTCCTTATCTAATTTAGAAGATCTGTATCTTCTCCTGTATGTTTATGATCACCTTTGGGAAACTTTAAAAAATATTAGTATTTTCCTTCTGCGTAGACAGTTGACATTTTAGCTTTGCCAATGTAACTTCTTGCTGTTATTTTAATTACATAGTTTCAAATTGCTAACATTGTGTAATACCCACTCCCTCAAAAATAGTGGAATTAATGCAGCAGATTTTTATTTTTTATTTCTTTCCTCTTTTTTTAAAAACAAGTTTTTAGAGCTGTTTTAGGTTCATAGCAAAATTGAACAGAAGGTACAGCAGTTTCTCATACATTTCCTGACCCCACATCGGCACAGCCTGCCCCACTAGCAGCATCCCACACCAAAGTGGCTCATTCGTTGCAATCAGTGAGCCTACGGTGACATACGTTACCACCCAAAGTCTGTAGTTTATGTTAGGGTTCACTCTTGGTGTTGTATGTTCTATGGGTTTTGGCAAATACGTAATGACATGCCTCCACCAGTGTAGTGTCATTCAGAATAGCCCTAAAAACCTCTATGTTCTGGCTATTTTTTTTTTCTTGTTTTTATGCTGGTGCTCAGAACTAGAATATATTGCAATATAGTCTTTTCTGCTATCTGCTCTTTGAAATACAGATATATTAAATATTTTGTCCCAAAGATAGCTTAAATTTGCCCATGAAGACTTCTGAAAGATTTTTGCTGTCAGAAATGGTTTCAGGTCAGACAACTTAAAATAAAAAACTGCTTCAGTCAAAGAACTATTGTGCGCCTATCTGAAACATTTTGAGTAATAACTTTATATTTTGAATAGTTCTTTCTGTTGTTTTTGTTAAAGTCAGTGTACCCTTTACTTTTTTCAGTGTAAATGCTGCCATTAGCTTTACCTATTTATTCATAAAATGTTTGATAGAAACATTCCCAAGATAAATTCTGTGAATTAATTGTGATTAATAATGACCTTTTGAAACTAGGTTTTAAGGATCAACATCTTATACTTGTATGCTTTTTAATATTCTGTATTCAGAAGCTAAGGGGGACATTGTAAATGAGGAGTGTCTTCAACCTCCTTTGCTAGGTTTACCTTCTGTTGTGCTGTCTTTGAAACCTTTCTTTAGCATTCTAACCCTTAATGACTTCTTCCTCCAAATTGCTAAAGCAGTTAAGATTGGGCTTCTCAGTTTCATGCAAAAGACTGTTCTCTGTGTTTCTGTAATGGTGCTGTAGTGTGCTAGTCTAATGTCTTAATATCATGAGCCTCTTTAAGGAAGGGCCTTGTACCCTTACTTGGATTTACCTTCAAATTAAGTACAATTATAGGTTCATGGTAGGCAAGTGATACATTCATAGTTTCTAGTAGCTTTGTTTCCCTTTCTCACCATTTGGGTATCTTTCTTCTGACTCCTTTTTCTTTGTTATTTGGTGCTTCTTTTTTTTAATTGCTAACTCACCCTTCACTGTTCTCTGTCTTCCTTTATTCCTTCTTTACTTTTCCCGTCTTACTAGCTTTATGTCTGAGTATAAATAAATATGCTCATGATCTCACTGAGCTAAAATGCCAACCCTAACCGTTATTTAGAATATTTTTCTTCAGTCATATCTGTAGGTTTATAGAAAAACATGAGATATTTACAGAATATAGTTTAAATGTATGCTTTATATCTGCATATAGGAGTTATGGATAAAAATACTTTTTGACTCAAAAAAGAGTAAAAAAAAATCAACTTTGCTAAAATTAAGGCAAATGAGATTGTGATGAAGTTATTTGAGTTTCTTTTATATTTACTAAGTCTCAAGTGATGGAAATATGTAAACTGTACAAAGTTTAAGGTGCTAGATGTTTCTATGCTGAAATGATAGATTGTGCTGATACAACTTTAACAACACTGTTTGCTTTAAGACTGCTTCGTATGCAAAATAATTTTTTAATATAGCAATTGCAGAGTATTTAGATTATTTTCCAAGAATGGAGAAAATACTGAATTCAGAAGGGTCCCAAATAAATGACAAACTTACCTTCAAATGATAGCAGTTTATTGCTAATAGAATGGGTAGGCTAGAAAGGGACCTACGGTTTAAGTATTTCAGTTTAGCTACTGACTTTTTGAACTGTGAATTTTCTAGTACTACCCTTTAAATGTAATCTTCTTTAATTTTAGCAAGATGAGTATCATATGGTTCATCTAGTATGTACTTCTCGGACTCCTCCCAGTTCTCCAAAATCCAGCACCAATAGAGAAAGTCGTGAAGCACTGGCATCCAGCAGCAATTCTGTGAGTTGTTTTGGGAGGAGTAAACGCTGAAGTTTTCTGATTATTATTATTATTATTATTATTATCTGCCTCTATAAAATGAAAAACAACGATTGGAGCTTGTGGATTTTGAGACTGTGTTTTGAATTAAAGTTAGGCATTTTGTAAAGTTTACCATTTTGAAAGGTCTAATACACAGTGTTATCCCTTGAAGTCTATTCAACATGAGTTATAATTTGCTGTATGGCAGGTCAGTAATAGATTTAATTTTCAAATATTTAGTTACTGGAGTACTCAGAAAACAGAATTATGTTTATGGTTATATAATATAAACTCTTAGGCCAGTGATGTTTCAGAAATATGTAAGGTATTTAAAGTAGTATTTTTGATTCAAGGTGAATTAGATTGTTTAAAATTTAAGTACCCTAAATCTTCTTGAAGTCGATGACTTGGTCAAGGATTTTGTTTTTAAAATGACTGGATTTGCGCATACATTCCACCTGCTGGGGGAGGAAATACTTAATGTACTAATGTCTTTCAGACTTGGGTATTAATTCCTCCATCCTTATTTTTCCATCTGCCTAAAATTGTTTTGGAAATGTTTTGTAGTAGTCGATCTTCTCAATTTAGACATTTTCAACACATTTCAAAGACATTGTGCCCAATCGAAAATTATGTTAGTTTTGATTTCCCTTAAGAGCTTTCTGTGACACCTTTGCGGGTGTGAGGATTGGATGAGTGGAAGCTTGCTTTCAATTTCTTGAGCAGGCAGGGCACTTTTATACTGCTAAGTGTGCTTTCCTTGTTAAAAATCCAGCTAAAGTTTGAAAGAGGGCACGAGTGACAGGGTTGGGAACTAGTTGACAGCTCTCTCCATAGACACCAGTTAACTGCTTCTTCAAGACACTAGCTCCTCCAGTGCTGTATTTCATTAGTATTCCCTTAATGGTAAGTATTTTCTAGTACCAGTCATGGGAAATTAGCTTACATTAAACTAAGTCAAATATGCTTTATCAAAACACCCAAGGGTCTTTATATGTTTTCTACCTTGGCATGGAAAGGCACAGACATTGGCATTGGCACAGAGTAGTTTTTTGGAGTCGTTGGACACAGTTGCATTGCTCCAATTTTTGTTGGGAAAGAACCCTCTGACTTTGACTTGTCCAGTGGGTCCTCAGCCGTCATTTTGTGTCATTAGTGTGTTTATTTGTTTTTTTCAGTGTTCTGGAAGTCTGAAAAGTATCACAGGAACGTTAAGTTGAATTCACCTTAATTTTTCATGGCTCGGAAATTTCAAGGGATTTGAAAATGTTTTAAAGATCTAATAATAAAATAAGTACCTAATACGGTCAGAAATCATTCTTTCTAGAGAAGTTAGGTTGTGCTGCCGAATCACTAGCCTTTTCTTCTAATAGTTGTATTAATGAACACCATACTATGATGGCCCATTTAATGAGAAACCTTTCTGAGAAAGAAGCCTTTCCCAGTTTATGTTCCTAAGAACCAGACTCCTGAGTAACATATTTGTTGTCTATTGTGTGTGAAGTAACATTTTAAAGAAAGTTTTTGTTAATTTTGCAAAAGACTGGTATGCTTTGGATCTTTCACATGGCAGGACTTAGCCTGGAAGACTTGCAAAAAGCCATCCTGTCAAAAGGAAGGCAGCACAGGTCAAATACAGTTTAACAAATAAAATAATACTGTATCCAGCCTTTTAAAGTGGAAGAACTGTCATATATAATGTCATATAATAACTGTCAAATGTAATTATGTTTTAAAGGTACATGAAACACTTGAGGAACTGTTTTCAAACAAATTGGGATGGTCTTGAGGGATTATATTGTTTAAAGGTTACTGAATCCATGAGTTACTGACATCATTTGAGCATGAGAATAAAAAAATCCTGATTAACATCTTGATTCTAGTAGTTCATTTTCTAGAAAGCAGTATTTGTTGGTGATTTCTATAAATTAATAGAATTTTAGAACTGAAAGGAATCTTGAAAATTTAGTCCAATCTCATTTTCTGTAGGAGAGTGGAGACTGAGAGGTTAAGCGAACCTTTAAGCTTAAACTTGTCAGTGTCAGAGGTAACACTAGATTTTAGATCTTTTGATTTTTAGACTGTTTCTCATTATTTTAAACCAATGTGTTAACAGTAGCATATGATAAAGTACTTGGAGCATGGTAACTGTTTAAATGACTCAGTAATTAGTACCATTTATTGAGCACTTTCTATGTGTTAGGCATCATGAAAGGAGTTTTGCATGCACTAATTTAGTCAGGTGAAAAGAGCTTTTGATGCATTAGTTTAATTCTCAGAATTTAATATGCTGTTTATATATATTATTGTTCTGCTCCTCAGCCATTTCTAGTTGAAAAAATGGAATACTGTAATTTAAGCAGTTTTGATAAGTTTTGACTTATCAAAATTAAAAGATCTATTATACTGGACACAAGATTTAAAACAGTAAATTTCTGAAATTTAGTTATTTTACAGAGGGATTTAATGAATACATTTTTAGTAATGTGCCTGTAATTTTGTAAAGAACTAAATCTCCTTTTAAAAATTACATTTGTTTTTAGAGCTCAGATCATTCAGGATCAACAACTCCATCATCCAGTCAAGAAACCTTGTCTTTAGCTGCGAGTTCTTCCTCGGAAGGACTGAGGCAGCGTACCCTTCCACAAGTGCAAACTGACCCAGCACAGAGTCACCAGCTTCCATATGTAATGCAAGGGTAAGTGAGATCGTGGTAGCTATGGAACATGATTGGGACCCCCTAGAAATGAATTGCTTTTGATTTTCACCTTAGCCTCTTTGCAGTGACGAAAGGACATTTTACCTGTATTCATATACTTGATTTTCTGTTTTGAGAACTAGAGGGTTAAGAAGAGCGCTGCTTTTGAAACTTGGCCACACATTAGAGTCACGTAGGGCAGGGCTTTCAGGCTCGAATGTTTGCGTTAATCACCTGGAGACCTTGTTGAGCTGCACGTTTGTATTAAGTAGGTATGATGGGACCTGAGAATCTGCATTTCTAACAAGCTCCCAGATGATGCTGATGCCTCTGATGCTTGGACCACATTTTGAATAGCAAGGATCTAGGAAACCTACTCAGTTAGTCTTCAGGGGAGTGTGACTGAGTGAAGGTATACTTGGAAGAGTACAGAGCCAGGCAATCTCTTTTTAAAAGTTCCACAAGTGTTTCTGATCAGCTTGGTAACAACTGTGCTGGAGTCAAACCATGATGTATTACAGGGATGTGCTAAGCCCTGCATGTTATCCAGAATCTCTGTTGCTTTGAGAGTTCTATAAAGCAGTTTTCTCAGGAAGCTATAGCCACCCTGTATTTAGAAATTATAGCAGGTCGCTCGGGTCAGGCGGATCCAGAGGAAATATAGCCACAGGTAAAGCAGCTCAGAGAGTAGGATCTTGGAGAACATGGTTTGGACTAGGGTGGTGTCTGGAAGCAGAAGTGTTTTACTGGAGTACTGTTATTTTTTATTTTGAAGTAAAGGAAACTTGAGTGGCAGGTAGTGATAATATTTCTGTGTTGCGTATCAAGTCATGGGGCTGCAGTGTGTGGCACTGCTCTAGCTATTTTGAAATTTACAACGTTGTTGCTAACTATAGTCAGCCTACTCTGCTATATTTATAACCCATTAACCAACCTCTCATCTTCCCCTCACCACCTCACCCACACCACTCCCAGCACCCTTCCGAGCCACTTGTATCTATCAGTCTACTCCACCTCCATGAGATGAACTTATTTAGCTTCCATATATGAATGAGTAGTGTAAATTGGAAAAAAAATACCTTGGATTTTTAACTTAGCGATTACGTTACCTGCCCAATGTAATACTGTATTGCAAAGATATGTTACAGAAGTATATATATTGATATATAAGGTTGTTTAAATTGTATTGTTAGGGGCAAATGCAGATTTTGTATGTGTATATATGTATGCCTATATATATAATCCTATGTTTTAAAACACTTATCTCTGGCCGAGTGTGCTGGCTCATGCCTGTAATCCCAGCACTTTGGGAGGCCGAGGTGGGTGGATCCCCTGAGGTCAGGAGTTTGAGATGAGCCTGGCCAACGTGGTGAAATCCTATCTCTGCTAAAAATACAAAAATTAGCTGGGCATCATGGTGCATGCCTATAATCCCAGCAACTTGGGAGGCTGAGGCAGGAGAATCACTTGAACCCGGGAGGTGGAGGCTACAGTGAACTAAGATTGCACCACTACACTTCAGCCTGGGCAGCAGAGTGAGATTCCATCTCAAAACAAGCAACAACGACAACAAAACCCACACAAAAACCACAAAAATTAGTTGGGCATGGTAGTGTATGCCTGTAATACCAGCTGTTCGGTTAGTTGAAGCACGAGAATCACTTGGACCCAGGAGGTAGAGGTTGCAGTCAGGCAAGATCGCGCCACTACACTGCAGCTTGGGCAACAGAGCATGACTCTGTCTTAAAAAAAAAAAAGTTTGGTCAAATTTGGCAATGAAGCCATCCAATCCTGACCTTTTCTTTGTTGGGAGATTTTTTTTTTTAATTGCTGATTCAGTCTCGTTACTCATTATTGGTCTGTTCAGGTTTTCTGTTTCTTCTTGATTCAATCATGGCAGGCTGTGTATGTCTAAGAATTTATCCATTTTCTCTAGACTTTCTAGTCTATTAGTGTATAGTTGTTCATAATAAACTTGATGATTTTTTTTTGGTATTTTTGTGGTATTAGTTGTAATGTTTCCTTTTTCATTTCTGACTTTATTTATTTGGGTCTGCTTTTTTCCCTTGGTTACCTTGATAGTGGTTTATTGATTTGTTCTTTTCAAAAATCCAAGTTTTAATTTTGTTGATCCTTTGTATTGTTTTTCAGTCTATCCTGATCTTTATTATTTCTTTCCCTCTACTAACGTCGGGTTAGGTTGTTCTTGGTCATCTAGTTCGTTGAGGTGTATTGTTGGATTGCTTATTTGAAGTCTGTTTTTTGATGTGGGCATTTATTAGTATAAACTTCTCTCTTTGTCGTATTCCATTGGTGTTGGTATACTGTTTTTTCTCTTTCATTTGTTTCAAGAACTTTTTGTTGTTTTAGAGACAGTTTCACTCTGTTGACCAGGCTGGAGTGTGGTGGTGTAATCCTAGCTCACTGCAGAACTCCTGGGCTGAAACGATCCTCCTGCCTCAGCCTCCTGAATGCCTGGGATTATAGGCACGTGTTCCCACACCTGACTTCAAGAACATTTTTGATTTCCACCTTAATTTTTTCCTTGACCCGTTTAATTTCCATGCATTTTGTACGGTTTCCAAAGTTTTTTTTGTTACTGATTTTTTTTTTTCTTTTTGAGACAGAATCTTCTTCTGTCACCCAGGCTGGAGTGCAGTGGCTCAATTTTGGCTCACTGTTACCTCTGCTTCTTGGGTTCAAGCAATTATTCTGTCTCAGCCTCCTGAGCAGCTGGGATTATATGCACGTGCCACCCCGCCCGGCTAATTTTTGTATTTTTAGTAGAGACTTACTAATTTCTAGTGTCATTCCATTGTGGTCAGAAAAGATACTTGATAGATTTTGATTTTTTAAAATTTGTTGATTTTTAAAAGTTTTTAAAAATTTATAACGAGAAGAGTGTGTATTCTTACCTGTTTCATCCAACAGGTTATGCCCATTTGGTCTCAAGTGCAGTTTGAATCCAGTGTTTCTATGTTAATTTTCTGTCTAGATGATCTGTGTAATACTGAGAATTGGGTGTTGATGTCCCTCGTGCTTACTGTATTGGATTCTGTCCCTCTCTTTAGGTCTGATCATGTTTGCTTGATAGAACTGAGTGGTCTGGTGTTGGGTTCATATATGTTTAGAAAAAGAGATGTTATATCTTTTTGTTAAGTTGATCTTTTTATCAGTTTATAACGACCTTCTTTGTTATTATTTTTAAGTTCAAGTCTGTTTTATCTGTTATAAGGATAGATGTTCTTATTTGCTTTTGATTTTTGTTCACTTGGAATATCTTTTTCCGTCACTTACTTTCAGTCTGTGTCTTTACAAATGAGATGAATTTCTGGTAGGCAGCATATAGTTGGGTTATTTAAAAAAATTTATTCAGCCTTTCTGTATCTTTTAGGTGGAAGGTTTAATTCATTTATATTCAGGGTTATTGTTGATATGGCAGGCTTACTCCTGTCATTTTAGTAATTGATTTCTGGTTTTTGAGTAGCGTTTCTTCCTTTGTTTCTCTCATATTTTCATTGTGGTTGATTTTTTCTATAGTGGTAACGTTTAAATCCTTTCTCTTTTTTATTTGTGTATTTGCTCTACCAGTGGGTTTATACTTTGATGTGTTTTCATGGTGGTAGATATTTATCTTTTACTACTAGGTGTAGGGTTCCCTTTGTTATTTCTTGGAGGGTCGACCTGGTGGTGATAGATTCCTTCAGCTTTTGCTTGTTTGAGAAAGACTTTATTTCTCCTTCCTTTATGAAGAATAACTTTGCTGGGTATAGTATCATGCTGTTCTCTCCTGGCCTGTAAGCTTTCTTTGAGAAATCTGCTAGTAGTCTGCTGGGGATTCTAAGCATCTAAGTGACTAGATGCTTTTCTCTTGTTTTTAGAATTCTCTCTTTGCCTTTGACAGTTTGACTGTAATGTGCTGTGGAGAATACCTTTTTCAATTGTGTCTATTTGGGGATTGCTGGGCAAGGTGTCAGAGCCCTGGCACCAGGAAGTGGTCAACTCATGGGTTGGTAAAAAGAATTTACTGGCAACAGTTAAGTTTGAAAAAGGAAAGTTTATTAGAAAGGAAGAACTCTGCAAAAGGGTACAGCGGGGTGCCTCAGTGAGAGGACTCAGGGCACTCTGGTGGATTTTCCTTAGGAGCATTTATAGGCCTTAGGATGGCAGCTTAGGGTTATAACACTGTTTTCAGCATGAGATATATAGAAATTTTAGTTATAAAAATTGAAAGAGGACTGGAATCAGATGCCAACTTCGGATACTACGGAGGTTTGATTACCTCTAAATTCCCCAGATGGACTTTTGCCTCTGGATGGCCTATTTGGTGGTCGCCAGGTAGTCTTTGCTCCCTTCTAAATTGCTCAGATAAGAAGTTTTTGTCTCCAGGTCTGTTGAGTGGTGACCAGATGATTTTCACTCTCCTTAGGTACTTTTTAGTGATCTCTATGTCTTCGGTAAATTTCTTATTTATATCCTGAATTGTTTTTCAAATTTTTAAATGTTGTTTATCTGAAATCTCTTGTATTGAGCTTCTTTAATGTCAGTATTTTGAATTCGTTTTCTGGATTTCACAAATACCTTTTTCACTGGAATCCATTGCTGGAGAATTACGTTCTTTTGGAAGTGTCATATCTACCTGCTTTTTTATGTTTTTTTCTTTCCTTATGTTGATATCTGTGCATGTGGTGTAACAGTCCCTTCTTTAGTTTTTTGAATTTGCTCTTGTAGCGGGGCACTGTTTCCTAAAGATGTGTCTGTGGTGTGTGGGTAGGCCACTTTGGCTTTGATTCTGTATGTATGCCATAGTGAGGTCTCTATGAATTCTGTCAGGAACAGTGTCAGTGTCTGATTGCCTCAGTGTCTTTGTGTGCAGTGTTTAGTGGAGGCTGTGGTGAAGTTTTGCTGGGGACAGGGGTGTCAGGTGGGCCAATCTTTAGGCCCCAGTGATGGCAGTAGGAGGCTGAGCATGCCTGTCCTTGGGCCAGGCATGGCATATGCTGGCGCCAGTGTTAGCTTGTCCAGGTGGGTCAGTTCTTAAGGGGGGTGTCTCCAGCCAGCATGTTTGGATGCCATCAGTTACACTGGTGGACTGGGCAGTTCGGCTTGTCATCAGGCCCCTAAGCAGTGGATATGCCGTGGAGTATGGCAGTGGCAGTGGTGGGACAAACTTTTGGCTCCCAAATGGTCTGTGGTGGTGTTGGTGTGACTGCAGTGGGTTGGGTGGGCCAGTTCCCAAGCTCACATGTGGTGCATGCACATGGACCGGCTGTGGTAGTAGTGACAGATTGGGATCTCTAGTACTCAGGTGCCAACAGTTGTGGATGGTGCAGTCCACAGCCCTTGGATGGCATGCTCAGCCACTGGAGGTGGGTGGAACTGGGCCAGGCTGGCCTGACCTCAGGCCCCCTGGTGGTTTGTGCAGCTGCTGGTTCTGGTGGGCGAGAATGGAGTGATCTCTAGACTCCCAGCACAGTGGTCAGGAGATGCACTGCAGCCTGTTACTGGGAGGGCTGGGTTGCTTTTCAGTAACAACAGCCATAAACTGGGAGGGGGAGCGGTACATATTGGCTCCAGATGGTGGCTGCAAGCTAGTAGCTTGTCCTCAGGGTGCTCATAAATGCACTGTAGTGCCATTTACAGGAGTGGGGTTGCTGACAATGTCTTGCACTTTGGCCCAAGGTACATCAGTTAGCAGCACCACCTGGGAATGCCCAGGGGATGCCAGTGAGGCTGCAGGGATGTGAGATGCAGGGGCTCTTGGGCCCCAGGGCAGGATGCAGCCTGCTGGGGGTTGGACTCTGAAAATGATACCTTGCTGTAGCTGCTTGTGAGGTGTGCGGGACCCATCGTGAACTCCTCTTGAGCAGTGCCTTTGCATGGTCTCCAGGCAGCTCCGTGTCAGTCTTGGGGCCCATGTACGTTAAAGGTCTCTCTCGTGGCTAGGATTATAGGAGTCTGCAGTGGGAATGTAGACTGCTGGGGGTCCCCGCCTAACCTTTCCCTGCACTCGGGAGGCTCTCTAGGCTCCCAGCCCGTCCACTGCAGCAGGTTGTCTTGCTTCCCTCTCTTAACTTGCCTTAAGTGTGTCCTGTCATTTCTCTTTTGAATTCCAGGTGTCTCCTTTAGGAGATCTGCTGGAAGTGTGATTATCTACTCAATATTTTTGTTCTCTTTTTTGGAGGAGGTGAGTTGCCTCTAGTCAGCCTTCTTGAAGTCCCTCTTAGAACCTCTATTGTCTGACTTTTGTTTTTCCCTGCCTCAGGTTCATTTGTACAAATAGCACAGGAGGACCCCAGCCCCATGCAGATGGCAGCCCAGGGGGGTCGCACCAATCCTTCTGTCCTCACATTAGCAGACAGAGATATCTACTCTGAAGCCTTTGTAGGGGCCTCAGCACCTTTGGGAGCCTGAGCTGGAACTGAAACTGGAGCTGCAGCCTGGGCCTTGGTTTGATCCTTGGCCTTGACCTTGACCTTTGGCCGGCAGAGCCTGAGCCCCTTGGCAATGTATGCACGAGCATGCTTCCCAAGCTTGGGGTGGGCAATGTAGGCAAGTTGATCGAGCTTGCGGCTGACACCCTTTGGGATCTTGGGCTTAACCTCTTTGGGCTTTACGAGGGCCTGATGGCCTCGGCATGTGCACTCGTGGCCTTGGCATTGTTGGCCTGCATCTTCTTTAGGCCCTTCTTGTGCTTCTTGGAAAAGCACATGTTCCTCAGCAACTTGGGGTCCACCCCCTTAAGAGATTTGTATCTTTGTGATCAGGGTTTCTTGATACCATTTCTGTGCCATTTTTGGGACTGGTTGTGTGTGTGGTGTGGTTCTTGGACTTGGCCATGTCTGCACCTAAGCCATAGTTCCCCTGACTTTTTTTAAACATAAAAATTTCTTGTAGCCTGCCACTCGGAAATAATGATATAAACCAAAAATAAAATTCTCAAGTCCCTCAACCATCTGAGTGGACCTCTCCTCTTAGCTGGGGCACTCCAAAGTTAACCTGAAAAACTGGTTCAGGCTATGATGGGAAGGGAGGGTCAGACATCCCTTTTTATACCCTCCTCCCTTTTGGAATTCAGGAACAGCTGAGCAACATTTAACATCAACCCAGACCTTAAGCCTGGTAAGAAACATTTACAATCTATTCTCTCTGAAAGCTGCCACCTGGAGCTTCATCTATGTGGTAAAACTTTGGTCTCTACAACCCCTTATAGAAAGTCAGACATTCCTTTCTATTGATAATAATTCTTTCACCCAGTTGCCAATAACATTAAAAAAAACCCATCTACCTATAATCTGGAAGCCCCCGCTTTGAGTTATCCTGCCTTTCTGGACCAAACCAGTATATATCTTACATGTATTTGATGTTTCATGTCTCCCTAAAGTGTATAAAACTAGGGTATGCCCTGACCACCTTGGGCACGTGTTCTCAGCATCTCCTGAGGCTGTGTTACAGGCCATTGGTCACTCATATTTGGCTCGGAATAAATCTCTTCAAATATTTAACACAGTTTAACCCTTTTTGTTGACAACAACCGTTACTAACATTTTAGCAGCTATCCTTCCAAACACTTTTCTGTGTATACTTCTAAAATAGAAACATCATACTGTTTATTTTGTGAACTTTAAAACAATGTGATATAACTTGGACATATTTCCAGATCAAATATAAATCCACAACATTTAAAGCCTGTATGGTTATTTATGTAGATTACCAATTTGTTCATGGAGAACGTATGAGTTGGTTTTGCTGCGTAACCTCACAATCTCAGGGGCTTACAATACCTTTTATTTTTCTTGCTCACAGGTCTTTTAGTCATTGGTAAAGCTCTGCCTTGGGTTGTAGATTGAGTTCAGATCTGTTTCGAGTTTCTCATTCTCTGTAGATCAGTAATGCCCTAGCACATGTTTTTCTCATGACAAATGACAGGAAAACAAGAAGGCAAGCTAACGATTGAGCACATTTGAAGCCTTCTACCTGTCACATTTACTGATACTGTGTTGGCCAAAGCAAATCACATGGCCACTCTCGACAGCTCAGCAGTATTGAAGCGGGGAGGTATTGCAAAGTTACATCCAGTGCTGTGTTGGTAAATGCTTAACAGCTGGCTTTTCCGGGGTGAGGAAAATAAAGCCCTAAATTTGTAGTATTTGCTGATTTCTGTCTTGTAAATACTCCCATCATGGCTTAGCAGTCTGCTGTTATGAGCCAGGTGAGCCAGCATAAACCAGCTTTGCCACTGTGTGGCAGGTAGTGTGTGTATATAATCCTGTTACAGAACACTAAAGAATTGGGGCAATCTTTTACCATAAATGTTTGGGTCTGTTTTTCCCCCCACAAAATATTACCATAATCATTATGAAATGTGTGTACTTACATATTAGCAGTTATTATTTTAGGGTAAATTGTGAGAAGGGCAGTTCATGAGTCAAAGTGTTCTTAAGACTTTTTGAAGATCTTAAAGACTTTTGCAAGATTGCAGTAAAGTTGTACCAGTTACTCTCTCAGTGAACATTAAAGTGCCTGGTTATCTTTACTTGTGCAGATATGTACTTGCTAAATAAATTGGAATGTCCTTATTTTAATTTGAGACATGATAAAGATGTATTCTTTTTGTTTTATTTGTGAGTTGCTTATTGGTTGGTGTGTTGGTGTCTTTAAAAATTCACTTGCCACACTTTAACCAAAAGGATATTAATAACTAATACTTATTGAGCATTAGCAGAAGCTAGGCATTGTGCTAAGAACTAAGAAGTGCCTTACTTCACTGCATTTTATACCAACTCTGGTCTAGGCACTGTTTTCTGCCACTTTCGGGTGAGGAGAATGAGACTGAAAGGTTATGCCGCTTGCCCAAGTTCACGGAGACTGTCAGTAGCAGAACTAGAATTCAGATCCGTTTTTAACTTGGAGGGCAGTATTCTCAGCAGTGTTGCTGAAGTGGCTGTGTTGTCTATCATTTGTTTCAGTGTTTTTTCCTAGGTTATCATTTGTATTTTGACTTTGTTTGTAATGGTGGTATCCTACCTCAACCCCAATTCAAAATTTTTTTCTGGTGAAATCTATCAGTCAGATTTTAAGTATTGGTGACTGTGTGAGCAAATCTATTTGCATGAAGACCCTGTGACTTCATTCAGTAAATGTTTACTTTAGAATCTACTGTGTGCTAGGCACTCAGGAGAGGAAAATGAATTCTGTACTTGGGCTCACTGGAAGTAGGTCAGATGGGCTGTCATGACCTCGAAAAAAGTGCGGAGGGAGCCTGGAGGAGGGAGGGACTGTCTCTGCTTGGAGAAGTGGGAAGGGCTTCAGAGGTGTTAACATTTGAGCTGTCATTAAGGGGTTAATAGGGAGAACAAAGCAAGTGCAGAGTCTTGAAAAGTATGATTCTGGGAACGCTGGGGATTCCCTGAGGTTTCTGCGTGGTCACTTATGGAGTAGTCGGGGAAGCAAGGCTGATGTAAAGTTTTCTGTGAAAGAGTTTGTTCATCTTTTCTCTGTAATTTTAACTTTTTAAAACCTGTGATGAGTGTCTTTTGTTACAGCTTTCAAGTACATAATTGTGAATGACAGTATTTCTACTTCTTGTATTTTTCATCATTTCTGTTGTACTCCACCAATGGTACATTTCAGTGAGTTTGCCTTGCTCCCTTTTTTTCTGTTTAGTTATTATCCTTCAGTGGTAGCCTATCTGAAAAGAAAAACAGTTTTTAGAACTTCTGCCACCAGTTGTGATTTCCTCCAGCTTGTTTCTTTCAGCTGTTTTTCCTCATTGTTACTTTCCTAGGAGTAGAGGGAGAAACCAGGTTTATCATCTTACTCAGTTTTCCTTGCATGAAGAATTTGACATTTTCTATGGAGACAGGCATATTACACATTCCGAATAGTTACATTTCCCCCATGTTTCTGCTATTTTATATTGCTTTTTTGCCGAAAAGAGAAGATGACTAATTTAATATTTCATATTTTCTTCCAGTATCCTTTCTTTCTTTCTTCTTTTTTAAATAGATGGGATCTTGCTCTGTCACCCAGGCTGGAGTGTGGTGGTGCCATCATAGCTCACTGCAGCCTTGAACTTTAGGGCTCAAGTGATCCTACCACCTCAGCTTTCTGAGTAGCTGAGACTACAGACCGGTGCCACCATGCCCAGCTAATTGAAATTTTTTTTTTTAGGGATAGGGTCTCGTTATGTTGCTCAGGCTAGTCTCAAACTTCTGGCTTCAAGCAATCCTCCCCTCTCAGCCTCTCGAGTAACTAGGATTATAGGCTTGAATCACTGCGCCCAGCTCAGTATCCTTTACTTAGCAAATGTTTTTATTTAATATACTTTGCAAATGCATTTATTTATTTATTTTGTTATGAAATAAATTTGTAATTTTTACTGTGTTGGTAACCTTCCATGTTTTCATTTAATGTTCAAGAATTAAGTGGAATTTACAAGTTACTAGATTAGTTGCTTATAATCAGTACTTTCAATATTTTCTTGATGCTCATGTGAAGCTGTTCAACACATATTTATTGTGCTAGATGGTAGAGATATAGTAATAATGGATAAAGGCCATTCCCCATTCTTAGGACCACAGGGACGAGTCAGAGAGACAGTAGCTTAAACTTGCAATTTATTTTTGAAGCTGTTTTCTAAGAGGGAATACAGGTGAGTGGTACCATGTTAAAAACATGTGTATATATATATATTTGAGCCCAGGAGTTCAGGCCAGTCTGGACAACATACTGAGACCCCATCTCTTTTTTTTTTTTTTTTAATTTTTATTGCATTTTAGGTTTTGGGGTACATGTGCAGAACATGCAAGATAGTTGCATAGGTACACACGTGGCAGTGTGTTTT
>CM052658.1:112642018-112695903 GCA_028533165.1 Leontopithecus rosalia
ATGGTATCTCAATGTGGTTTTGATTTGCATCTCTCTAATGACCAGTGATGATGAGCATTTTTTTCATATGTTTGTTGGCCTCTTGTATGTCTTCTTTTGTAAAGTGTCTGTTCATTTCCTTTGCCCATTTTTGGATGGGCTTGTTTGCTTTTTTCTTGTAAATCTGTTTGAGTTCTTTGTAAATTCTGGATAGCAGCCCTTTGTCAGATGGGTAAACTGCAAAAATTTTTTCCCATTCTGTTGGTTGCCGATTCACTCTAGTGACTGTTTTGCCGTGCAGAATCTGTGGAGTTTGATTAGGTCCCATTTGTCTATTTTGGCTTTTGTTGCCAATGCTTTTGGTGTTTTAGTCATGAAGTCCTTGCCTACTCCTATGTCCTGAATGGTTTTGCCTAGATTTTCTTCTAGGGTTTTTGTGGTGCCTGGTCTTATGTTTAAGTCTTTAATCCATCTGGAGTTAATTTTAGTGTAAGGTGTCAGGAAGGGAGACCCCATCTCTTTAACAAATTTAAGAAATATAAATATAAATAAATAAATAAATAAATATATATGAGTTTTATTTCTATGTCTTTTACCACTTGCCCTTCTTAGAAGCAGCCATTATTAGCTGTATCCCCTGTATTATTCTCGAGATATAATGTGCTTACACACGTATATGTGTATGTGCATACATATCTACATGTGTGTGTATTTTAACACATAATAGCATACTTTCTATGCAGTAAGTCCTCAACATCATGATAGGTTCTTGGAAACTCCAACTTTAAGTGAAATAGTGTTAACAAAACCAACTTTTTCCTCATTAATGTTATAACAGAATGACATTATTCAAGGACCTGTTATATATCGTTTTGTTGAAAGTCTCAGTTTCCAAGAACCTATTGACAATGAAAGTGAGGACTTATTGTACACACTAGAGTATATCTTGTTTTTTTCATTAAATATACTAACAATTTTACCACATTAATACACAAGAGCTGTCCCATTCTTTATTTAAATAATATATATATTTTAGTTTTTATTTTTGTTAGAGATGGGGTCTTAGTATGTTGCCCAGACTGGCCTGAACTCCTGGGTTCAAACAATTCTCCTGCCTGAGCCTCCTGAGTAATTGGGACTACAGGCAAGCCCAGCTGTCTCATTCTTTATTAATTGCACAGCATTCCATTACATAGATTACTATAATTTAATGAACCAGTCCCTGTTGATGGATATTCAGGTTAAACAGTCAGTATTTTTATATGCTGCTTAAAAAATTTTTTTTAATACTTTTTTTCTTTTTAAAGAGTTTCTCTTGTTGCTCAGGCTGGAATGCAATGGAGTGATCTTGGCTTACCACAACCTCTGCCTCCCACGTTCAAGCCATTCTCCTGCGCCATTCTCCTGCCTCAGACTCCCGAGTAGCTGGGATTACAGGCATGCACCACCATGCCCAGCTAATTTAGTATTTTTAGTAGAGATGGGGTTTCTCCATGTTGGTCAGGCTGGTCTTGAACTCCCGACCTCAGGTGATCCGTCTGCCTTGGCCTTTCAAAGTGCTGGGATTATTATACTTTTTAAACATTCACAGAGTACAGAAGATACTGTAATGAACTTCAACAATCAACAAACTATCATTGTTCATCTAGTTCCCCTTCTGGTTTCTTTCTTTTTTTTTTTTTTTTTTTTGAGATGGCGTTTCGCTCTTGTTACCCAGGCCGGAATGCAATGGTGCGATCTCGGCTCACCGCAACCTCCACCTCCTGGGTTCAGGCAATTATCCTGCCTCAGCCTCCCGAGGAGCTGGGATTACAGGCATGCGCCACCGTGCCCAGCTAATTTTTTGTATTTTTAGTAGAGACGGGGTTTCACCATGTTGACTAGGATGGTCTCGATCTCTTGACTTCGTGATCCACCCGCCTCGGCCTCCCAAAGTGTTGGGATTACAGGCTTGAGCCACTGTGCCCGGCCCTATGTTTCCTTTTTTATCCTTGGGCTGGAGTTTAAAATAAAACTTAGACATTATAATTTTGTCTGTAAACTGTGAATCTGTAATAGATATGGTAGCTGTGGGCTCCCACTAATAAGTGAGAAATGTGGTATTTCGTTTTCTGTTCCTGTAGTTTGCTAAGGATAATGGCCTCCAGCTCCATCCATGTTCCTGCAAAAGACATGATCTTATTCTCTTTTATAGCTGCACTGTATATGTGTATGGTGTATATGTACTTTTCTTTATCCAGTCCATCATTGATGAGCATTTAGGTTGATTCAATGTCTTTGCTATTGTGAATAGTGCCGCATGAACATTCACATGCATATTAGAATGATTTGTGTTTCTTTGGGTATATACCCAGTAATGGGATTGCTGGGTCAAAATGTAGTTGTTTTTAGCTCTTTGAGGAATCACCACTCTGCTTTCCACAATGGTTGAACTAATTTACACTCCCACCAACAGTGTATAAGTGCTCCCTTTTCTCTGCTACCTTGCCAGCATCTGTTATTTTTTAACTTTTTAATAGTAGTCATTCTGGCTGGTTTGAGATGGTATCTCATTATGGTTTTGATTTGCATTTCTGTAATTATCAATGATGTTGAGCTTTTTTTCATTTGCATGTTGGCTGGATGTATGTCTTCTTTTGAAAAGTGTGTGTTCATGTTTTTTGCCCACTTTTTAATGTTTTTCTTAAAAAAATTGTTTAAGTTCTTTACAGATGCTAGATAGTAGACCTTTGTCTGGAATGTAGTTTTCATATATTTTCTCCCATTCTGTAGGATGTCTGTTTACTCTGCTGATAGTTTCTTTTGCTGTGCAGAAGCTCTTAAGTTTAGTGAGATCCCATTTGTCAATTTTTGCTTTTGTTGCCCTTGCTTTTGGCATCTTTGTCGCGAACTCTTTGCCCATTCCTGTGTCCAGAATGTTATCGCCTAGGTTGTCTTCTAGGCTTTTTATAGTGTTGAGTTTTACATGTATGTCTTTAAACCGTCTTGAGTTGATTTTCTTATATGGTGTAAGGAAGTTGGGTCCAGTTTCAATCTTCTGCGTATGGCTACCCAGTTATCCTAGCCCCGTTTATTGAATAGTTTTCCCCATTGCTTGTTTTTGTCAGGTTTATCAAAGATCAGGTGGTTGTAGGCGTGTAACCTTATTTCTTCTGGACTCTCTGCTCTGTTCTGTTGGTGTGTGTCTGTTTTTATGCCAGTACTGTGCTGGTTTGGGTACTGTAGCCCTGCAGTAGTTAGAAGTCTGGTAACATGATGCCTCCGTCTTTGTTCCTTTTGCCTAGGATTGCCTTGGCTATTCAGGCTCTTTTTTGGTTCCACATGGATTTTAAAAAGTTTTCTTTTTTCTAGTTCTGTGAAGAATGTCATTGGCAGTTTGATAGGGATTGGATTGAATCTACAAATTGCTTTGGATCATATGGCCATTTTAATGATATTTATTCTTCTTATTCATGGGCATTTAATTTCTTTCCGTAGAGCAAAACATTTTTAAAGGTCTTTAATTGTGTAATTGTGTTTTAAAGGCTTATTCGAATTCATACTACCATTAGCAATGAAAGAGTTGGCTTTACTTGTCCCTTTACCAATATGGATATTTTTATTCAATCTTTTCTACCTTGGCAAACAAACTTAAAAAAGCTATCTTTGCTTTAATTAGTATTTGGTATCTTAATGATTACTTCTGTTTCTGTCAGTTCTTTATATAGAAAAGATACTAACTATAATTTATTGCAAACATTTCTTTTTTTTTTTTTTTTGAGACGGAGTTTTGTTGCCCAGGCTGGAGTGCAATGGCGCGATCTTTCCTCACTGCAACCTCCGCTTCCCAGGCTCAAGAGATCCTCCTGCCTCAGCCTCCTGAGTAGCTGGGATTACAGGCATACACCATCATGCCCTGCTAATTTCGTATTTTTAGTAGAGATGGGGGTTTCTCCATGTTGGTCAGGCTCGTCTTGAACTCCTGATCTCAGGTGATCTGCCTGCCTTGGCCTCCCAAAGTGCTGGGATTATAGGCGTGAGCCACTGCGATCATATGCTAATATTTCTTCTAAGCCATTTCTCTTTAAATTTTGTTTTCAAATATGTTGTTTTTTTCCTTGCTTTCTTCTGTTACTTAAGTTAGGAAAGCCCTTCCTCCAAAGGGTTGGTAAATAATTCTAGTTTCTTCTAGGCTATCTGTGGTTTAATTCTTAATACTTTACTTTAGCTCTTATTTGAATGTATAGAATGAGATGAAGCTTTTAAACTCCCTTACTCTACAAATTTGGTAATCTTTTTTCCTAGCGCCAAATAACAATTCTCTTTAGCTTAATGATGCATCCTCTAGAACATATTAAATTCTTAAGTCATGTGTTTCATTGGATCTATTCCTATATATTTTATTAATAAATTTATAATTTAGCATCAAATCCTTTATTCCTTGTTTCTGGAGAATATCAAATGCATGCCACCTTGTCTGAGGGTAATGAACACAGCCGAAAATTGTGGTATGTCATCTTGGGCCTGGGATGTGTTTAGCAATTATATAATCCAGTAGTTTTCTAACTTATTGGAGAAAAAGGGAAGAATACTTTGGGGAGGTTATTTATTTGTTTAGGCAACATATTTTCAGTAGTCACCATATAGTCTCCTTTTGTTTTGGGCAGCATGCGGTAAGGTGAGGTGGGAAGCCATAACTTTTTTAAAGTAATTGTTAGTGGCTTCTTTTTCTCCCTCGAGCTTTAAAAACAGTGACAGCGTCCAGCCTTCCCATTTCACAGTTGAAGTAACAGATTTGTTTGATGTTCTTATTAATGGTAGAGATTGGTGGAGATTCACTTTCAGGGGAATGGGTTTTTTCACAATGGGGAACACTAACAAACTTTAAAATAGACACATAGATACAACATATTGCTATAATATATGTTATATATTTATTCAGGTAGTTTTATGGATTTGCTCAGAGATGCATCAGTTCCTTGGTATAAACGCTGAGTTGTATAAGACAAATGCTTTTCTAGTACTTCTCTGCCTCAGTGGTATGGCTTTCTCTCCAGAGTTGATCACTAACTGACATCTTTTTGAAGGAATAGCTGGGTTGAGGTTTGCTTTTTTTGAGAAGGGAAGGGCTGTCTGTCATCTGTTGTCCTGTGTCTAACAGAGTTGAAGTTTTCTCCCCTTTATACAGGACCCTATTTGAAGGGAATATATAATATATATGTCTTTTGAGGATGGGACCCTATATGGCTCCCAGTGTTCTACCAAGAATAAGGAAATAAGGAGTGAGGAAAGTTCAGGTAATATGTGGGGAAGGTGATGCCTTACCTAGCACCAGGTTTTCTTAAATATAGCCTATTGATAAGCCTTAGCTCACCAAGCTCTTCTAAGTTAGGTTTTTATAATTAATTATTACCAATTGTGTGTTTAAACAGTCTTTAGAATATAAAATTACAGTTAATGAATTTAATCATTCTTGTCTCACTCTGAATAGACCAAACGAGTATCAGCTAAAGATAAAATTCAAGTAATGTGAAGAAGAGTTAGCAAATTCACAAATAAGTCTGCATTTACTTATCTGTTTATCTCTGTAGTTGCCTTGATAGATGTGATTTTCTACAAATCTCACATTATACACTTTGGTATCATGTTCAGTGTTGGAATGGGGAAGAGTAAAAATAAAACTAACGTTTCCTGAATACAGGGTAAGAATCGTGTGAGGAAGATTCTATTATTAGGTCATTTTAGAAGTGAGAAAACTGAAGTGTAGAGAAGTTAGATGTGACCTTCCATGAGTTTTATTGAAATAATATAATTTGGCCAGGTGCGGTGGCGTATGACTGTAATCCTAGCACTTTGGGAGGCTGAGGTGGGTGGATCACCTAAGGTTAGGAGTTTGAGACCAGCCTGGCCAACACAATGAAACCCTATCTCTACTAAAAGTACAAAAAAATCAGCCAGGTGTGGTGGTGCATGCCTGTAGTACCAGCTACTTGTGGGCCTGAGGCAGGAGAATTGCTTGAATCCAGGAGGCAGAGGTTGCAGTGAGCTGAGATCATGCCACTGTACTCCAGCCTGGGCAATAAAGCGAGATTCCATCTTAAAAAAAAAATAAAAAAAAGAAATAAAATTTTAACCTATTTTAAGAATATATACATGAGCATATTCTGCTAATCTTGTATCTTTAAAGAATATTTTACTGGTTTTTGTAATGACCGTTTTTTATTTTACAGCTCATAGCTGCTATATTTTAATAACATTTTATTATGTAAAATATCATTTGTCTATTTCCCCATTCCCCAAAATATTTTGTCATGAAATTTATTTTAGGGCTTTGTTTCTTAGGAGAATGTACTTAAAATGAAGGTAATTTTGGCTTTATGTGCTGAAATGAGAAGATAATAAATGTTCAGATTGGCTTGACGTTTTGTGTTTCTCTTTGTTTTCCCTTTAAAACTGGGCTGAAACGTCAGTTATTCTGTGTAGTCGGGCCCAGGGTCAACCTATAAAAGACATATTATCTTATCTGAAGAATTGTTGAAAATAAGTTTTTTTTTTTTTTCCAGTGAGATTTAAATATATTCTGTCAATGGTTTACTTGGGGTTGAGAAATGAAAATTTAGAAAAATACTTTTAACTGCTAGAGCATTGAAAGAGTTCATTATTTCTTTCTTGCAGAAATGTAGACAACCAGTTTCCTGGGCAAGCTGCTCCACCTGGGTTCCCAGTGTACCCCGCATTTAGCCCACTGCAGATGCTGTGGTGGCAACAGATGTATGCTCATCAGTATTATATGCAGTAGTAAGTTAATCTGAGCTCGTTTTTTAAAGTATGTTATTTGCTTTACTTTTTTTTAATCCTAAGTAAATTGATTTGGGATTTCATTTGCTTATGTATTTAATGTTGTTTGAAATTGTCATGAGAAGGAATTCACAAACATTTTAGCAGATACTTTATTTTAAATTATTTGACCAAAGGGAAAAGGGCTCACCTCCAGTTCACATGCACTAACCCTGTTCTTGATTCCTCCCTCTTTTCCCTAATTACATTTAGCAGTATTCAGATTCTTTAATATAACATTTTATAAATTCAGGAGGAGAAAACTTAATGTTTTACTGAAAGGCAGCAAATCTACATGAAGAGCTAGTTGAATGAAAAAAGGAATAGAATCATGTCAGGGAGGCCATAGCTTATGTAGGACTCAAGAGTGGCTGATATCCTTACTGGACTCTCAGTATTTAGTCCGTTTTGATTCTGGTCAGCATGGGACAGTCCTAGCGTTGAGGACAGTTTCTGAGCCTTCATCCTCCTGGACTCATTCTTCTGCATTCACCATTGATTAGCTTCTCTTTACCATTCTCCTCTCCTTGTTTCCTTGGTTCTTTTTGTCTTTTGTATCTTTTTTTATATTTCTGGTCACTCTTGTGTCCTTTAATAGCTCATTTTATTAACATTTCTTTCTCAGTTCATGTATTTGTTACTATGCGCTTCCCAGCACTCATAGTTGGTAGAGAGGATGGGATTTAGTTTTGGGGGGCAGTTCTCTTGGATTTCTTTTTTTTCCATGGCCTTAGTTGTTACCTCTCTGTGGATGAATCCCAGTTCTTCATCTCCTGTAATTCATTCTGTGTCTCTGCTTTATTGTTGGGAGATTTCCGTAGGGGAATGAGCCTTTACCTCAAATTTCAGTACATCTAAAATTAGATGCCTCTGCTCTTTAAGAGCCTTCTTTTTTCTCACTTCTTTGTCAGTGATACTATTTCTCTTCTTAATTGTTACCCAAGCTCTTAGCCATAAACAGCTTTGATTCTGGCTTCTGCTATCCCTGAAAGCAGTAGTTTATAAAGATGAGTTAACAGAGCTTTTGTCCGTCCCGTATGCTACCTCCAATGTTTCACCCACATCCTTTCTCATTCTAAGTCCACTTGACTTCAATAGCTCTTTCTGCTTTTAGTCTTTTTACTGCATTTCCTTATACTTCTATGGGTTACATTTCTTTTCTTTTCTTTTCTTTCTTTCTTTCTTTCTTTCTCTTTCTCTCTTTTTCTTTTCTTTTTCTTCTTTCTTTCTCTCTCTCTCTCTCCCTCTCCCTCTCCCTCTCCCTCCCTCCCTCCCTCCCTTCTTCCTTCCTTCCTTCCATCCATCCATCTTTCGTCTCGCTCTGTCGCCTTGAGTGCAGTGGTGCAATCTTGGCTCACTGCAGCCTTTTCCTCCTGGATTCAAGCAGTTCTCATGCCTCAGCCTCCGAGTAGCTGAGATTACAAAAGTGTGCCACCACACCTGGGTAATTTTTGTATTTTTAGTAGAGATGGGGGTTTTGCCACATTGGCTAGCCTGATGTTGAACTCTTCATTTCAAGTGATCCATCCACCTGCCTCAGCCATCCAACGTGCTGGGATTACAGGTATGAGCCGCCACGCCCAGTTTGCCAGGTTGCATTTTATAACACGTAATTAAGTCAGTCATTCCCACAGCCACCCAGATATCCTCTGATTCTCTTGCTTACTGTGAAGTCTACATCCTTGTCCTTCCTCCAGACCTTTCCCCGTAAAGCTAAACTGCTTTATGAACCTCGTATCCTAAGGCTCTCTTTCATAAGCTCTTGGTTCCAGGCAGGATATTTGTACCTTACATGTTGCTATGGTAATGGTTATCATTTGAGTGAGTGCTTTGTGCTCAGTACTCTGCTGGATGCTGTACCCCACCTTGTCTCTTTTGTGAACCTCACAAGATCTGTGTAAGATATGTGGTGCTTATTATGCTTGCTGCTAAATAATATACTCTGTGTACATCATTTAACTTCGGAGCCTCAGATTCTCCTCTTTAAGATAAGGTAACTCCCCTGTGTATCAGAATATCCATGAAGTGGGAAGTGTGTTTTCTAAACTAGAAAGCCCTGTACAGATAAAAGTTACTATCATACTGGCTTAAATAGGGTTTTGTAGCCTGGGAACCATTTATTTAACTTTCCTTTGCTATCCTGTTAACTTACTGTGGAAAAATTTAAAAACATAACAGGGTAGAGTAGTGAAAGGAATCCATGTGTACCCATCACCCAGCTTTGACATTTATCAATGCATGTCGGTCTTATTTTACAACTTCCCCCCTTCTGTTGGATAATTTAGAACAAAGTGAAATTTATTCTTTACTGGGAAAATTTAAGCAATCAAATTATAAGCAAACCTCAGGATCACAATTCTTTCTAACTTGACAAGAATCAGTGGTCTCCAGTTGGAGTTCTTTCAAATTAGTATTGGGGTGAAAGAGTTGTTATCTGAGATGTAGTTAGAATTTTAGAATTCTAATACAAATCATTTGTCATTGACAGTAGACACATAGGATAATAATAGTATATATTTTTAGACAAGTCTTTCAGAATATGGGGCTGACAAAGAAGTAGGTGATGGGCTTGAGAATTTTCATCCCATGTAGAACAACAAAAGGGGTCATTCATGAAAAGGTTTGCACATCGCATTAGCTTCTAAGGTAATTGATTGAAAGAGAGACAAGAGTGGATGACATAGCTGCTCTCATGTCTTTGCCTTCCCCTGTCACCTTACGCTACCAGGCTGAGAGAACATCCTTTCCTGTGTGACATCTGCCATCAATCTTGGCTCCACTTTTCCACTGGAATTTGCACTTACCTAAGAAATGTGGTGCAGGAGTTGGGATATTCCATATTAGGTTTATGAAAAATACATATAGCTTCCCAAGAGGTTTAAAAAATATGGTATGGTAAAGTTTTTTTTTTCTTTTTAATATTTATTTTGGTGACTGTTTCAGTCAAGCTGCAGTTTCAGCTCAGGCCACATCAAATGTCAACCCAGCCCAGCCTACTGCTTCACAGCCTCTAAATTTGGCACATGTTCCTGGAGAAGAACCCCCAGCAGCTCCAAACCTAGTGGCCCAAGAACATCAACCCGTGAATGAGAATGTTCAAATGAATGCACAGGGAGGCCCAGTGCTAAATGAAGAAGACTTCAATCGAGACTGGCTAGACTGGATGTACACGTTCTCGCGCGCTGCGATTCTCCTGAGCATTGTATACTTCTATTCCTCTTTTAGTCGGTTTATCATCGTAATGGGAGCCATGCTACTGGTCTATTTGTGAGTGATGTTTATTGACTTTTTGTGGTTTCTTTTAATTACTGAAACTGTTCAGCACAGAATCTGGTCTGTCGTGAACTTTGAGTGAAGGAATATGAATGCTGGGCTTTAGGTATCTGGCATGTTTTTGATACCAAAAGTAAGGGCAGGTTTTGTTGAGTGAGAATGTTTATCAGAATTATTTAGAAGCAGAATTTTTGTTTACTGTATTTTATAAAAATTGTTCATTCAGTGAGACATACTCTATCCATTACTTAGAATTTAAGAAGTATATGATGCACTCCTGCGTAAGGTCATCCGCTTTGATTAATCAGAATTGCCAACAGTAAGCCCTATAGGTATAAACCAGATTTTTTTTCGTAGGTAGACTGTTTTTCCCCTGCTCCCTTCTCTCCAGGGGGCAAAAAAATATCTAAGTTGTATTTCATTTTGAAAAATACCAGAAAAGATTTATGATTCCTGGTATGTCTTAATAACTAGCATACAGCCAATGAAGTCCATGATAGACTTAGAGATTTGGGTTGGTTTTGTTTTACTGTTATTGCTTTGACAAGGGTATTTCCCTGTTCTGAAGTGGGAGATTCGGTCTTTTTATTTATTATAGTTCTAATCATTTTTCTCTTGTAGGACACTAATAACATTTTATAGTATTACAAATAACAAGAACTGTGACTTATTTTATTTTCTCTTTATTTTACTGAACAGACACCAAGCTGGATGGTTCCCTTTTAGGCAAGAAGGAGGTCATCAGCAGGCTCCCAACAATAATCCCGAAGTTAACAATGACGGGCAAAATGCAAACAACTTGGAACTTGAAGAAATGGTGTGTGATTGGAGCTTGTGTATATTTTAGATACGGAGGTTTTCCCAGCACTGTGTGGCACCAACATGAAAGAATATCGGACGTTCCATAAGTATTTGTGAAATGGCACATCAAAGCAAGCTAACATAAATTGTGGTGGTTTCATCTGGGATTACTTAGAATGCAATGCCGAATCAGTCATATATTAGAACTCAATGGGAAGAACTAACATTTTTCCCTGAAAATAGCCTAGAAATAAATTATACACATGGTGAGCATTTATTGTATTGCCCTGCCAGTTGTCCCCTTTAAACTGGAACACTTGAGGAATTTATCAGTTTGGGCCTTCAAGATTTCTAATGACCACATGTATAGCACTTCGTATTCCTTTGTTCTGCAAAGAAGAATTTAACTCTCTTCTATCATGAACTAATACTTGTTCACATTATGTTTCTTGTTTTGCTTGAAAGGAGCGTCTTATGGATGACGGGCTTGAAGATGAAAGTGGAGAAGATGCAGGTGAAGATGCCAGTGCCATTCAGAGGCCCGGATTAATGGCTTCAGCTTGGTCTTTCCTCACCACCTTCTTTACCTCACTAATACCAGAGGGGCCTCCCCAGGTTGCCAACTGACCTGAAGAACTGTGCCAGCTACAGAGGGTCTGACTTTAGGAAAGAGGTTTAAATAACAGTGCAATTTCAAAAAAATTTATAACTTTCTTTTGATCATCATGTACAGAGGTGTTTTTTTCTTTAGGCTTCTCATGCATATGAATATTTTAAGCACAAATGGACTTCTAAATGTTTAATTTTTTTTTAAAGATCCTAACAGAACATAGTGTAACAATATTGGTCTTCCAGGTGTTATTCATTTCAATTATGTGTAGTATACCAAGACAGACCTATTTTTGTGTCTTATTCTTTAAAGAGCTGCTTTATTGGCTGGGTGCCATGGCTCATGTCTGTAATCCCAGCACTTTGGGAGGCTGAGGTGGGTGGATCATCTGAGGTCAGGAGTTTGAGACCATCCTGGTCAACATGGTGAAACCCCGTCTCTACTAAAAATAGAAAAAATTAGCTGGGTGTGGTGGCACATGCCTGTAATCCCAGCCACTCAGGAGGCTGAGGCAGGAGAATTGCTTGAATCCAGGAGGCAGAGGTTGCAGTGAGCCGAGATTGGGCCGTTGTACCCCAGCCTGGGCAACAAAGTGAGATTCAGTCTCAAAAACAAAAAAAGAGCTGCTTCACGTATAAATGTCTATAGCTAGTAACCCAGCCCTTTAATGTTTAATTTGAATAAATATATCTATTTTCTGTGAATTATCTTGAAAGTTTTAAACAGAATGACCTCATAGTTTTTAATAAAGGATATTATTTACCTAAAATGTGCTAGTAGCATCTTGCCCAGCCATAAAGCAATAAACTTCTGAATAATCTTAATTTTGACATTTGAATAAGTAATGGAACCTTTCTATTTTAAGGGCATGTATCCCATGAATTGGAATCAGTACCTTAACAGAAAAAGGCAGCTCTTCAATGGAATTAACGTGATATAAAATGTTTGATACAGGCAGTACTTTTATAAAATAAGATATGCTGGAAATTGCTCCCTGTAATTTTTTAAATAAAAAGTCAATTATGGTAAACATTCTTATGGGATATTTGTTCAAACTCCTCCCCTATTACATGCAAAAATTTTTGTGAATTTAGTAGTTGTTTGGAAGCATCGAAGTCTTAAAGGTCATTTACATCTCTTTCCATTCCAGATGGGTATCTCCTAGTTAGATAGTCTGAAACTTCATTAATTGATGTAAAAATCCCTGTGCAAGCCAATTTAATATGTCATAAGAAGGCAGTAAGTTTCTTATGAGATGGCTAAGTAAAAAACAAATATGGGTGGGAGAACTTGATCTCACATGAAATGCACTGTTCAATTATGAGTGTGGTCCTGGCCCAGGAGTCTATGATTAGATAACAGAAGAGTGGAAGATTAAGAAAACATCCATAAATTGTTTTCTGATTCGTTTACTTATAATGATGAAACTGACATTTTCAAGGGATGACTGGTTAGTTAACCCTTTGAGAAGTAAAGTTAGATTTCTATTTGTAAATGTCAAGAGGTCATGACTGAATATGAACAATCAAATCGTGGGAATAATAAGAATATACATGTGACTATTTATATAACATTGGAATGAGAGAATGGCAGAATCTTTAAAGATTGCTAAGTATATAATGTTTCGACATAAGTAATTTAAAGGCAAATAATTAGGAGAAAAAAAGATAGAAAAAGTGATAAATGAGGTCTTAAATCAGTCCAGTTAAAAAAAAAATTGTATCCAGTAAGAAAAAAATTACTCCAATAGGAAATGGGTAATAAATATAAAAAAAAGGAGTATCTAGTAGTTAAAACTACCAGAGTCATAAGATGAAATTCAGTGTTGGTGAAACTGGGGGAGTGTAAAATAGAATATAGCCTTTCCAGCAAGTATCAGATTTTCGAATTGTGCACAGAATCATTCCGTGTCATCCTATTATTCCCAGAATACAGATGAGACAGGGCTTACAAAAGTCTCGAAAGGTCATGCCCTCGCTGCCCGTCAGTTTGAGCTCCCCTTAATTCCTGTTTTAGCTAGGCTGCTCTTCCAGCCCCAGAACTTTTAAAATTGCTGTTCTTTTGCTGCAGTCGTACACAGTTTCTTTTCCTTCTTTGCCTCACTAACACTGATCATCACTCACCAGATCTCGGCCTAAGTGCCCATTCTTTGGGAGGCTTTTCCTTGGAAGCACCGTGTGTTACTTTGCCGTTGACACTGCAGTTTACATTGATTTCCTTGTTTCTCTCACCATATAGAATGGATGAAGTTTGGGAGAGCCTGGAATTTAGTTCAGTCCTGGATAAGTGCCAGCAGGAGTTTGAAAGGATGTCATGCATGTGTGAGATTCAGCTTTCCAGATAATCATTGCATTGCTGGCAATTAGGAAACAATCAGAATTGGCAGATGTTCAGCAGAGTGACCTATGGCACATTTGAACAGTTTGGGTCCATGATTAGGGATGGCTTGTTTCAAGACTGAGAGAATTATTGCATCCAGAAGAAGGGTCTGGATTTTAACCTGGGAGCTAAATAAATAAACTATCAAAGCTGGCAGAAATGCTCCGTGGGTCAGAGCCTACCTAATGCAGGTACAGGGTGGGGAGACAATGCAGAGATAATTATGAGACTGATCAGTTATTTATTTTGGGAGCTGGAGAGTAGGGAATTGGAGCTGTAGAATTCAGTGGGAGTGGGCAGCATTGTGGGAACACCCCTCTGGAGGAAATGAGCAAGGTCCCTGTCTCCTAGCAGCAGGCTGGGGCCTAAGGAGAAAGATCCTGGTTATAAACTCCTGTGAAGGGTTCTAAGAACACTGGAATGCATGAGCCACTGTTAATTATTTTTCCTGCATTGTTAATTCCTTTGTGTTAGCCTCACATTCAATAAGTCTTTGTCGAAAACTACAGCCTACTGTCAGCTGTGTTTTGGATGATTTAGGGGCTGTGTCCATACTGGGGCCAGATGGTACCTTGGTGGCTGAGGTAATCTGACACTGGTCTCAAGGCCAGATGTTGACTACTAACAACCAGGATATATGTTTCTGGAATATAAACACTTTTAGGACTTCTTACATTGCTATACAATACCCTAAAGGCTAGGTCTTCGGTGAGAGGGTCAGATCCTCTTAGGTCGATAAAAGAAAAGGGTGATCTGGAGGGCTGGAGAATTGGAGACATTCATATTATACTTCTGTGACCTAATTAGATGCCATAGCTTACCAGTATTCTAACTAGTTTCTCTGGCTCTTTGTATCATCACTGTTGAAATAAGGCTTTGCAAATCACTGGGAGGAAAGGTCATATTTGGAGCCCCAAATATACAGTCCTCGTGGCAGTTTTGCTGTTGAAATAAGGCTTTGTAAGTTAGTGGGAGGAAAGGTCATATTTGGAGCCTCAAATATACAGTCCCAGTGTCTGTTTTGCCTCGCTGTTGAATGACTATAATGTGGTACATCAGCCTTTTTGAAGTCTGGTGTAAGTCATACCCTAAGGCCTATGGTGTCTGGAATGAATGGTGTTGCTGGATGTGTAGGACTGCCAGGCTCTAGCATGTGGTGTTCTCATCTACCAGATCATTCCTGGGAGGCCCAGTTTGGCCAGCTGGCTCACATCTGTGGTGGTATTGCTAGCATTGCACATTGGAACTGCAATCTAGGAAAGTGATAGAAACCTACCTCACGGTGAGTACAAAGGATGTTTGTTGTATTTTATACACATGAATATTTTGGATGTTTCAGTAGTTAACCATTTTAAAACAAAGCAAAATCAATGATAATGTTTCTTGAATATGTTGCAAACAATGCAAGCCTTTTATTAAAATTTACTATGGAATATTCAAAAGGAGGGTTTTTTCTTACAGAGAGCAGAGAATAATTACTCAGCGTTCCTGTTTCAAAGCCTCTAGGGCCCTTTTACTGTCCAGAATTCTTAGTAAGTGGAAAACATTTCCCAAGCATAATGAAGTCTCAGCCCTGATACGGCAGGATAGCAAAAGACCTGTCTCTTTCCAGAGCAAACCTCAGTGGTTGCACCTATCCTTCCATTACACTTTGGGGGTAAACCCTGGAGGCCCTAGTTTAGCGGACCAGTTTCATGGGCCTTCTTGACAGAGCTTACTTTCTTGATCTTGCTGCTAAATCTGACCTTTCCTCCAATTGATCATCTTTCCAAAATGAGCATACCAACACCTGCAGAAACCATTTCATGTGGTGCAGTAAGCTGTTTCATCCGAGTGTTCCAAAGCCATAGGATGAGCAAGTGGGAAAAACTCAGACCTACATAGGATCTTTCCCAATGAGCTACTCTTTCACAGAGGATGTATGGGAGACAGGCTGCCATTGTGCCATCCTTTCCATTACATAGTGGTAACAGCTGTTACTTGGAATGCTTTAAAACTTGGTATTATTTACGTTTAAGTATTTGCAGTATTCCTGGCTCTGTGCTAAATGCTATGCCTGCATCTTAAAAAATCCTTAACGTAAGTCAAGGCAGGTACCAGTGTTACTTCTGTTTTCCAGACGGGGACACTAAGACTAAGAAGTTAAATAGCTCACCTAAAGATAGCCAGTCACAATGGTGACTTAAACCCAAGTCTATTCTACTCTAGACCATGGACTCCAAAATTAATTATGCAAATAAGGAATGTGGAGAGTTCAGCCTTGAACAAAGGGAGATGAGCTTGTTTTGTACCAACCCTTCTGCTGAGGGAAAGAGAAAACCTATCTATTCAGGCATCAGAGGCCTATTGAGAAAGCAAGGGCTAATAATCTGAGAGGTAAGACCTGCATTTGGTACTGTTCATTTCCCCCTCAAGGGCCTTGCTAATTCAAGGGCAGGGGCTGAGAAACTGAGCAGAAGTTTTAGAAGACTAATGGAGAACAAAATCAGAGTTGGGGATCCAAGTAGAAGTGGCCCTGGAAAACACCCCAGGCTTTCTTTTGGGACCCCAAAGGGCTTCTGTTTGATTAAAGGTGAACTGGATATGGACCTGTCCTCACAGGGACCGAAGCCCAGCCTTAGATCTAGTGGATGGCCAGAAGCAAAAAGTACCTCTGAGGGAGGAGGACATGGTCTAATTTCTCAAATTTTCTCTATTAATTGTTGTCAAATCCTGTTTAAAAACCAGGAATGCAGAAACACAATTTGACTAACATTGAGAAAGTGAACAATAGAAACAGACCTTTAGGAAATTCAGATAGTTCACATTAACTGACAGGTACCTTACAGTAGCTGATTAAAGTGTTCATGAATTAAATGACCAAATGGATCAACTTCAGGAGAGAACTAGAAAATAATATAACAATTTAAGAAATCAGTTGATGGCTCTGATAGACACAACTTAAGAGACAGGTAATTAAATGAAAGATAAGAAAATATCCAGACTGATGCTGGGGGTAAATAGGGCAACTATTCAGTCAAGGATGTTCCCAAATTGATGAAAGACATTAAGCCACATAAGAAATGCTGTTGACCTCTAAGCATGATAAGTTACAAAGAAAATTACACCTAATTATAGTAAAACTGAAAAACAAAGACTAATTTTAAAAGTAGCCAGAGGAAAAATATATATTACTATCAAAGGAGCAACAGCAAGCCTTGATAGGGGAATTTCAGCAGAAGTAATGATAGAGAAAAATGGAATGGTGTCTTCAAAGTGTAAGGTTGGCTGAGAGAAAGGAGAATAGACCCGAAGTCAGGCAAGCAAGTTTTATTAACCTGCTGGGCTGCTCCATAACAATCAGAGGAGGCAGCCCCGGGCTTACAAAATGAGGGATTTATATGGGGTGAGAGGGGCATAAGGGAGTTTCAGGACTGAGGTCATCTGTCTACTGGTAACAGGCACAGAAATAGTTTGTCAACTTGTAACAGACCTACAGTGCATCTGTGACTTTTGTGGTGGCAATTAAAGAGAGAAATCAGGATTTTTTAACAGACACCTGTCAATCAGGAATTTGCAAGTATGGATAACAAACATTTATTTTCTCTGTCCTCCCCGAGCTGCCGGGATGGCTGTAATCAGGCTTCGCTTAATTGTAGCACGCCTGGCAGCCTTGATGTGGCGCCGAGGTAGGGGTTCGGGAATGCAGCTGCAGAGCAATCAGTGGGGGGAAGGGGGAAGGGGTTTGTGCAGAGGGAGTTTTCTAAGGCAGCTTGCCCCTAACACAAAGAGCTTCAAGAAAATTAATAGCCAACCTAGAAGACTCTGAGGCAAAAATATCCTTCCAAAGACACGTCCAGACAAAGGAAAATAGAATTTGCCACCAATGAAAAGTACCAGAAGTATGAAAGGAAAGTACTAAAGGGTTCTTGGAGCAGAAGGAAAATGATCACAGAACACAGCTTGGAGGTGCAGAAAGTTAAGTATGTGTATAAAACTAAATAAATATTGAATGAATGAAGCAACTGTTACTTTATGGGGTCTTAAATATATAAATAAATAAATAGATGACCAAAACACCTAAGTGAGGAGGGAGGTAAATGCAGTGGTCCTCAACCTTTCTGGTACTAGAGACCAGTTTCATGGAAGATAACTTTTTCATGGTGGTGGGTGGAGGGGTAGAGGAAGTGGGAGGATACTGTTGGGGTAGAACTGTTCCACCTCAGATCATCAGGCATTAGATTCTCATAAGGAGCGCACAACCTAGGTCCCTCATGCACAGTTCACAGTAGGGTTTGCACTTCTGTGAGAATCTAATGCTGCTGTTGATCTGACAGGAGGTGGAGCTCAGGCGGTAATGCTTGCTGGCTTGCTGCTCACCTCCTGTTGTGCTGCCTGGTTCCTAACAGGCCACTGACCAGTGCAGCCTGGGGATTAGGGACCCCTGGGCAAATGGAATTAAAGCATTCTGAAGTCCTTGAATTGTCTTGGAAGTGAAAATGGTGAAGGTACTGATTTATTTTAGAAATTAATAAATAAGGGGTATATGTTTCAATTTTTACAGTATTTTCTAAAAGACAAGAGAATGTAAAACTAACAAGAAAACAGAAGGAGAATATGAAATAAAATCCCAAAGAAGGCAAAAAAAAGGAGGGGGGGCAAAAATAGATGGGAACAAATAGAAAACAAACACCCACATGCATCAGTCTCTACATCAAGCATATGTGGACTAAATATTTCCAATTCAAAGGTAATAATATCACCCTGGAGAAGGAACAAATATAATTTCTCAGACTTAAAAACGGTATACCTCAAGCAGTGTTACAGAAAGATTGAGAGTAAAAGGATGGAAAAAGGGCTGTCATGCAAGTGTTAGCCAACAGGAAGCTGGTGTATTTAGTAACCAAAGTAAACTTTCAGGTGAGAAGAGAGTATGTGGGGTGTTTCGTAATGATAAAGGGCTCGCTTTACCAGGAATATACTGCTGGCCATTCGGGCTGTCTGTGGCTATACTGGCTCTACCGAGTACACTGGGTATTCGGGCTGCCTGTGGCTCTGCCTCACCTTGGTGATGGCCCAGTAACCCAAACCAGACTTGGAGCTGGTGGAAGAGGAGCCAGACTCAAAATAAGTGTTTGAAGATTGTGTGCGTGTGTGTGTTTAGGGGAAAACATGAGAGGTGGGGTACTATTCGAAAGGACGAGAAGAAACACTGTCTTTTATAAATCACATAAATGCTGGCTCTGAGCCTTCTCCCACCTCCTGCTTTTTTTGGGTCCAGATTACTAAGAAATTTTACTAATGGTAGCTCACGTTTAAAAAATTCTTGCATTCTAAGTGCTTTGCACGTAGTTAATTAATCCTCACAACAGCCCTAGGAGACGGGCATCATCACTATCGCTGTTTCACAGATGGAAAAACCAGCAACTGTCAGAGCTGGTATTCAAAATAAGCCAAGTCAGATTCTAAGTTTCAGCTCCTAACCATAGGGTGGCCTGAGGGTTTTATAGATTGTTCAGCTCTTTAGGTGAACATCACAGCTCATGGAGGAGGGCTCCTTCCATTTGGATGTCATGGAAATCCTCTGTATACAAGAGGGTAGGGAGGAGGCTGAGAAGCAATATACATGCTTATTGGGACTTTCTATGACCTCAGGACTTATCCAGGTACATAACAGCAATGTTAAATACAGTATTAGTCCCATTTTAACTATGAGAAAAGTCAGGCTTGGGGACCATCGGAGCAAGGCACATTGGTAAGGGCAGACAAGGGATTCATTCATCTGACTCCAGTGCCTCTTCCCTGGTAAACTACACTGGCTTGTCACACCTTGAAATTAGAGTCAACTTGTTAAATCTTGACATGCTGCTAAATTATTAGTTATACCCCCAGGAGCTGTGACTGGAGCAGCAGGGATGCTATGGCTGCTCTGTACTGTTTTTAGCACTAGATGGTGCTGTAACACCGCATATCTCTACCACGGTGGTCCTTGGAAGAAGGTTACTTCAGGGCCTGGAGACGCTGGAGGGAAGGATGCCACCTTACCAGAGCAGGAAAAAAACATGGAAGACAGCTCACTCTCTTGGCCCTGATATTCTGGCCCTGACGCCAAACTTTGGGAAACCTGGAGTCTGTAGACCTGGAGTCTGGTGGCTCCAGAATATGCAGTGCTGGCAGCCTGGGTTTTGCTCAGTCAGCCATGAACTCCTGGTCCCACCAAGCCCTCGTGAGTGGGTTGGAACACACACCCACCTCCTCAGAGTCTCCTACCAGTGGCGGGAGGTGTCTAGACACGTAGGAGCTTGGCGTCATGTTGGATGCTAAGGAGACTGGTTGTGATACCAGGGGTGGGTGCGCCCCCACCCCTGTTGTACCACTTGCCCGTGCGCCTCCTGGAGAGCCTCCTGCTGAGGCTGCAGAATTGTCTAGCTTGAGAAACTGTATCAAGATTGCTGCTTGACGGCCTGGCAGCCCGCTGAAGAGCTGCCTTGAGTTCAAAACGGTTGTAGGGAGATTGTCATGAACTCAATGGGTTTAAATGATTTACACTGACTCTTCAAAAGTGTCAAGGTCATGAAAGACAGGCAGAGGAACTGTCCCAGATTGGAGGAGAAGGGAGACATGGCAGCTGTGCCTGCATCGTGGGTCCTGAACCAGAAAAAGGAGCTCAGTGGGACGACTGGTGACTTTTGGATGCAGTCCCTAGGTGAGCTAATAGTATTGCTTTGATGTCATTTCTTGGTTTTGATCGATGTACTATAGCTATGCGGAATGTTAACATTTGGGGAAGCTGGGTAAAGGGTATATGGGTATTCTTTGTGCTATTTTTGCAATTTTTCTGGTCAAGTTTGAAATTATTTCAGAACTGAAAGTTAATAAAAGTTATAAAAGTGTTCTTAACATTATTATGGAATATTTCAAACATATAGAAGAATGTAGACGCTAAGCCTGACCACTTTTACAGGTGACTCAAGGGTGTTGCTGGTGCCAGGCAGAAGGAATGAAGTTCCTGCAAGACTTAGGCATTGAGCTCTGTTGTCTCCCTCTCTGTCCAGAGGTGGCTCCTGGTAGTTGAATCAGACCATTATATTTTGGGCAAGAACTATTTAAATTTTTGACGGCCTCTATTTTAGAGTGAATTAGCAGAACATCCAACTCTATGACCATAGTATTTGCTTAATGAAGTAGCACCTTAGTCCCATGCCCTACACAGCAATTCTCTTGGGAGATGTTTTTTTTTTTCCCCCAAACCTTGTCTTTTATTATAGGGATCTAATCATTACTGTCTAAAACAAAAACGTAGATAAAGATGGCCCAGTTGCTTAATGCTGCTTTTGATTCTTTAACTTCTAATGTTAGAACCATTTTAGAGTTTCAGAAAAATTTCAAAGGTGATACAGTTACCATATTCTCTGCACCCATTTCCTCCTATATTACCAGCTTACGTTTGTATGATACCTTTGTTGCAGTTAATGAACCAATATTGATACATTACTATTAACTAGATTCTACACTTTATTTAGATTTCCTTAGTTTGTCTAATGTCTCTTTTCTGTTCTAGAATCCCCTCCCAGATTCCAAGATATCACAGTAAATTTAGATGTCACATCTATTTATGCCACTGTAGGTTGTGACAGTTTCTCAGACTTCTTTGTTTTTGATGGCCTTGATATTTTTGAGAGTATGGATAGAGTATTTTTATAGGATGTCTCTTGACTTGGAATTTGTCTGATATTTTTCTCATGATTAAACTGGGGTTATGTGTTTTTAGGAGGAAGACAACGGGTAAAGTGCCATTTTAATCACATCATACCAAGAATACATAGTATCTCTGGGCGTGGTGGCTCACACTTGTAATCCCAGCACTTTGGGAGGCTGAGGCAGATCACTTGAGGTCAGGAGTTCAAGACCAGCCTGGCCAACATGGTAAAACCCTGACTTTACTAAAACAATACAGAAATTAGCTGGGCATGGTGGTGGGTGCCTGTAATCCCAGCTACTTAGGAGGCTGAGGCAGGAGAATTGCTTGAACCCAGGAGGCAGAGGCTGCTGTGGGCCGAGATTGTGCCATTGCACTCCAGCCTGGGCAACATAGCAAGACTCCATCTTAAAAAAAAAAACAAAAAAAACAAACATAGTATCAACATGATATTGACCTTCACCACCTGGCCACCTGGTAGTACTTACCAGATTTCCTCACTGTAAAGTAATTCCCACCTGCCTTCCACACCGAGCTCTTTATAAGGAAGTCACTGTGTACAGCCAAGAAGGAGCAGGGAGTTATGTCTCACTGCTTTGAGGATGGAGTATCTACGTAAATTCTTTGGAATTCTCCTCTATGGGGGATTTGTCTCTTGCCCCCCAATTATTTATTTATTCCATCCATTTATTTGTTTTGGTATGGACTCATGGATATTTATTTTATATGTTTTCTATGTGTACAACCTTGCTCTTTCTCCTTGGCCTTAAGCTTCTTGTTTTCTGTCTTTTTGATCATAGCCATTTTAACTGGGGTAAGACGACATCTCCTTGTGGTTTTGATTTGCATTTCTATGCTAATTAGTGATGTCGCATTTCTTTACTATATTCTCATCATTGAGACTTTTTTTTTTGGATTTGCTTATTTCCTGGCAAATTAAGATGTTCCAGGCTCATCTTGTCCGTTTTTTGCTCTGGTGCTATAATCAGCCATTTCTCCAATGAGCGTTTGGGAGATATTTGCTTTCTTGTTTACAGTTAGGATTTTCTTATGAGGGAAGTTTGATGATGGCCTGCAAGCAAAGAGTCAAACACTCTCTGGTGTCATGAAAGTTAATTGCATCTTTCCTTCTAGATTTTGCACAGAGAAGACAGTAATTTTAAAAATAGTGAGAGAAGAAGTGTATCTGAGAATTCAGTTAATCAATACACTTTAGAGTGAATATTATTTTTTGTGTGCTCAAAGGTCTCCTTTCAGTTTGGCTTTGTGGGGATGTATGTATGTATGTATATATGTATGTAAGAGGAAGAATCAGGGGCAGTGGGGAGTCACCTGCAGGACCAGTGATACCCCCTGTTGCTGCTCTCATGGCCTAAGGAGTCTATAATAGCATCAATTTTATGTCTTTTTGTTTTGTTCTGTTTTTTGAGATGGAGTCTTTCTCTGTTGCCCAGGCTGGAGTGCAGTGGCATGATCTCAGCTCACTGCAACCTCTTTCTCCTGGGTTCAAGTGATCCTCCTGCCTCAGCCTTCTGAGTAGCTGGGACTACAGGCACACACGATGACGCCTCAGCAAGGTTTTGTATTTTTAGTAGAGACAGGGCTTTGCCATCTTGGCCAGACTGGTCCTGAACTCCTGACCTCAGGTGATCCACCCGCCTCAGCCTCCCAAAGTGCTGGAATTGCAGGTGTGAGCCACTGTGCCTGGCCAGCGTCAGTGTTTTTTGTGTGACTTTTCCACAGTCCTCTCACTACAGATGTTTTCAGTCTTCCCTTCTGCTTGGTGTGCTTGTCTCTGCTCATATCTTCTTAGTAACCACTGCCTGCTATGCCCTTCCTCTTCCCGTTTCTGCCTCATGTCTCGGTTCTATGCACTTCTCCAGTTTGAGCTCTGTTGTTGACGGCTGGATTCCTACTGTGTTTCCCAGTTCAGGTTCCCAAAAGAAGGAACCTGACTGGCTCAACACAAAGTTCCTTGCTAGAAGATATTACATGTGAAAAGTCAGCATATTGACTCGCTGCCTGGGCTTAGTGCCGACCGGTTCCATCACCTGCTGCCTGAGAGTGAGGTGGGATCGCTTTCAGGGCTCACTTGGTCCTGCCCCCTCAGCAGAGGCTCCAGCATCAGCTGTCCTTAGAAGAGGCTGTGGGGCCCAACGCTGGCCTCTGCTTCATGGCTTGGTGTGGAGGAACAGAGCAGGAGTAGTTAGAGACCCCCGAAGAGGATGGGGAGTGCCCAGTACTAATAAACAACACTAACGTTTGCTAAGCACTACAAAGTCATGTGCTCATTTTGTGCATACCTGGGAAATACTCTACTCTACTGTGATTGCCTCTTTCCTGAGTCTCTCTCACAAGCAGACCACAGGGACCTGAAGGCAGGAACTATGTCCTGTTATTGTGATATCCTTAGCACCAACTCTATAGATAATATTCTAGAAATATTTATTAAATGTAAGAATATTGTGTCTTCAAGGTGAACAGCTGTTACTACTTGTTTTACAACTGAGGAAACTGAGGTTCAGTTAAGTAATGTGAAGTCATTTGAATAACAGACTGGGTTCCTTGTAGCCCAGTCCTTTTACAAAGTTGCATTCAGAGAGAAACGTTTGACTCTCTTGTTCTTCCCGTCATCCAGTACTTCCCTCCGTCATCCAGTACTTCCCTCCGTTCTTCTTTCCCAAGCCAGTCACTAGGACTTCCGGACCCTGGGGGTGCTCTGAGCCCCTCTAGAATGACTAAGAGTCCTCACTCCTGTCAAAGGGCAGTGGGTAGCAGTCCCTTGGTAATACTTTAACCATCTTCACTGATTTTCTCGTGAGAAACCCCCAGTGAATAAAACTCTTCCACCTCATTAAATTGACTGATACCTGGTAGATTTATAAAGGAAATTGAATCTTCACACCCTAGGCTGGAATAAGGGTGAGAGGCAGGTTTGAGGTGGATCAGGGATGCTGTGTTCAGTTCTAAATATGATGAGTTGGTGGTAACAGGGAGGAAGAGCAGAAGACAGACCTCCAGAAGGAGGGGTCCAGGTTTGGATGCAAGACTGGAACCTGAGAGATAGATTGGGTAAGGCGTGGATGTGGAGGTTTCAGAGAAGTGGCAGCTAAAATTGGTGCCACAGATGAGATAACTGGTAAGTAATTTAAAAGATTATTATTCAATGTCAAAACCATCATAGATAATTATGGATTAAAATTAGCATGTGTAATTAAGTCACACACAAAGACATCAGAGAAGTTTAATTTTCGTGGGAGGCCATTTTGTACCTCACACTGTTAGGAAAACATAATCCCATGTTTGTCTGTTAGGCATGTGTTTGTGGCACCAGGTTGCCTGGTCCATGGAGGGCATCCGTATGCAGAAAGATGCTCACTGCAGCATTACTAATGGTAGCGAAAAATAGAAAACAATATAAACATCTTAAAAGAGGGCATGGTACAGTAAACTAGGGTGTATCCACTCTGTTAGTCCATTTTCACATTGCTCTAAGGAAATACCCGAGCCTGGGTAATTTATAAAGAAAAGAGGTTTAATTGACTCACAGTTCTGCATGGCTGGAGAGGCCTCAGGAAACTTACAATCATGGCAGAAGGCACCTCTTCACAGGGCGGCAGGAGAGAGAATGAGAGCCAGCAGGGGACATGCCAGACACTTAGAAAACCATCAATTCTTGTGAGAACTCACCATTACGAGAACACATGGGGACACTGCCCCCGTGATTCAGTTTCCTCCCACCGGGTTCCTCCTATGACACATGGGATTATGGGGATTACCAGTCAAGATAAGATTTGGGTGGGGACACAGCCAAACCATAGTACACTTGATGGAATGTCATGCTGTCATTCTGTGATGGTCATAAAAATATGTTGCAAACTCAAAAATGCACATGCATTTTCTCAAAAAGCTTACCTCTCATACACCATTCTTAAGAAGCTGCTGGGGCTGGTGTGTGTTTCCAGCAGAAAGAACAGGCAATAGAAAAGGCCCTCAGGACTCCAGACACTGGAGTTAGGAGTTACAACCTTAAATTAACGAAAGCTTCCTATGTTTAAAGAATAACAAATGATAAAGAGTAAACAAAGGAAGGAGGAGCTAGGAGGCACTGGAATCTGGAGATTCAAAGCAGGAGCGGGGCGTAGGAAACGCATAGGCTGATGATGAAGGGAGCTCCCCGGCTGGTGGCCAATACCGGAGCTGGAAGGCAGCCTCTGTGAGTTGAGGGCCATTGTCACAAGATCCCTGCTGTCAAAGTGCCGTCTGTGTGACCTGAAAAAGTAGGCCTGGGGGAGGCTGGTCCTGATTCTTCTCTTGACTGAGTGCTATTAAAGCTGCTGCTCTCCCCTTGATGCTTGGGTTAGCTTTGAACTCCTCCTGAGGGCTGACAGAGGAGTGCTGCGAATTTAGAAGAAACTATAGAGCAGCCTCCTCCCTGAAGCTCTTTCTGATAGGGATGTAGTAGGTGGTTCACATTATAGTTCTGTCAGATGCCCCAACTCTGTTAATTTATGATTTCCATGACTCAGCCGTGACCTTGCTTGCAGACATCCCTAGAAAGGGCTCTCGCAGATTCTCAGGGAAGTGGAAGCCAGCCTGCGATGCTCATTTTACCATCCTCTCTTCTGTCGGGAACCCTTGTGGAATAGTGTTGATATTCTCCTCCTCTTACACAGACTTGTGATTCCTAGGCAGTTTTTACAACACTATTTAAAGAAAAGCAAGGGGCTGACTAACACAGAAGGCAGGAAGGGGTTATCGGTTGGGGATAAGGACACTGTGGCCGAGGCAATGTGTGATGGGCAGTGTTGTTCAGACATAAAGGAAGGCCACAGCTCTAACCCCTTTAGAGTTAAGTCGAGGCTGTATGGAGTTCTTACTGAAGAAGGCAGAGATTTGTCACTCTTTGAGAAAGGCAGTTAAAAGCAGACGTAAGTTCTGTGTGCTATCTCTTTATTCTACTTAACTAAAAGCAAAAATTCCAAGGTGGTGAAATGATGAGTCTTAAATTACTGTTAAGACTCTTAACTGTCTTAAATTTGTTCCAGAGCTGCGTTTCATTGGGGCCAGAGCCAGGGGCTTAAATTACTGTTGGAGGTGGCAAGGACAGCTCTTGAGCCTGCACGGACTGTGGCGTGAGAGGGACATCAGTGTATGCATGTGTGTATTTTACATCAATGATATTTTGAGATGTGTCTGTAGCTGCTGTGAAATACTAATGCAGGCGCATGAGGGGCCTCTAATGTACTCATACTATTCTATTTCTTAAACTGGATAATGGGTACATGAGTGTTAATTTTATTATTATTTTGAGATGGAGTCTCGCTCTGTCACCTAGGCTAGAGTGCAGTGGCATGATCTTGGCTCACTGCAACCTCTGCCTCCCAGGTTCAGGCGATTCTCCTGCCTAAACCTCCTGAGTAGCTGGGATTACAGGCACATGTCACCACGCCTGGCTAATCTTTTTTATTTTTAATAGAGACAGGGTTTCTCCATGTTTGCCAGGCTGGTCTCGAACTCCTGACCTCATATGATCCACCCACTCTGGGCCTCCCAAACTGCTGGGGTTATAGGCATGAGCCACTGTGCTTGGCCATTTTATTCTCTCTCTCTCTCTCTTTTTGTTGTTGTTTTGGTTTTTTTTTTTGTATTTTTAGTAGAGACAGGGTTTTACCGTGTTGGCCAGGCTGGTCTCGAATCCTGACCTCAGATGATCCACCCACCTCTGCCTCCTAAAGTGCTGTGATTACAGGTATGAGCCACCACGCCTTGCTCATTATTATTCTTTAAACCACATAACTTTTGTATACTTTTCTGTATGTACTGTACATTTCACAATAAATAAAGTCAGTCCTTATGTACATTGTGACCACTTGCATTGAAATTTCAAGTCCATTGATTTTTTTCACTTGGGTCCAGAGGACAATATATGTGAAAACGTTCAGTGGAACAGTGTTTTGGAAAAGCTATTTCACAGCACAGCTCAAAAACCTAAGTATTGTTCTTTATCCAGCAGTTCCACTTTGAAGAGTTGAGCCTAAGGAAATAATCCTAAATATTGGAAAAGCTTTTTACAGAAAGATGCTTATTGCACCATTATTAATAGTAGCTAAAAAGTGGAAAGAAAAGGCCATGGTTTGTTAACATTGAGTGTATCCACTCAGTGGAGTGCCATGCAATATTTCTAAATGATGTTTGTGGAAACAATGTTGTGACCTCAAAAATGCACATGACAGATGAACAAGAACAGGATACAGGAATGTGTGTCTTGGGTGATTATAGCTGTGTAAGAAATGTGTGAAACAAAAAACTCTGTGCCTGACATCTGCCAAATCTACCCTATGCCTAACCGTTCTTTGGATCATTAGAGTAATTTAGGCATAATCCAATGTATATACATTATGTTTAGGAGGAAAAATTCAAACTTGGTTGATGTTATACATGAGATTCTTTTCTTCTTCCAGATCAGGTTTTCACATTCAAACACAGATTTAATAAATCTGATTTGGTTTAGCAATACAGTCGGAACAATTGAACATCCTTGTGTGTGAGGATGGAGGAGGCAAGAATGAAAAGGAGGGTTTGGGAAGGGGATGGGGACGAAGTTCGTAAAAGCACAGTGGCTGGACTTATGACTCATGGCAGTGGCCAGCTGTTTGTCCAATGAGCGGGAGGTGGCCGCTAAAGCTTCTCCATTGTGTCTATGACCTTGCATTTCAGCATCTGAACAGAACCGTAAGAGGTTCTGTTGGTGTAATGTTCCTTTCTTCCCAGGGCTTTCTGGTTTTTAGGGCTTTCTCATGAAGACAGAAGACTGCTGGATGTAGAAGTTTCTAAGAAGACAGGTAAGCCTGTTTTCCCTAGACCCTCCTCTGTCCCACTGAAAGACGAAACCACCAGCCTTTACCATGGTCAGTTCAAGCCTTCACTGTCCATTGTCTCCTCTTTTCAGTTAGGCTGCCATGTTTTAAAGCAAGAAGACCCTATCACTTCTCAAAGTTCTTTAATTGCCTGACTACTGCTTTTCTTTAAAAGGCTGTCAGGGCGATGGAATCTCAGATTCCGGCACAGATAAGAAGGACAAAGATACAAGAAGGATGTAAAAATATCCATCATGAACTCATGTGTCTTGCGGAAACCTCTAATCTAATGAGAATGGATTTTGTTGAGAAGATTGTACACCAACAATTAATTATTCATGGCAGAGACATCATTAAGATTTCATTTTGTTTAAAGGCCTCTAAGTGACTTAGGAAATTGGGTTAAGCTAGAGAAGAATTTCAAGAAAGAGACAAGGGAAAGCTTTTCATTATATTGACTTTTTTCTAATATTTTCCAGATAGATGTTATGACTTGGCACATGAATTATACTCTGACTAAAAATCCCCAGTGATTTGTCTGGGTAAGAGTCTCCATATGGGTGAATCGTAGACCAGTGTAGTCAGATGGAAGCAGATTGACAGAGATTTCTGAAAGGATTAGGAGGTTTATTCCAGAATTCTATAATAATTCAATTTGGCTTTTTGATTAAGAATGTGAGGAGTCTCCTTGAAATGACAATGGGATTTGTGCAACCTGTGAACCTGTGACATTTTACACACAATGATCCTTTTCCCAGTGTCCTATGGGATGTGAGCACCTGTTCACTTACAGTACATGTAAGATAAGACACTTTTAATAAAAACTCTAGAGACCTAGAGTATTATAGGCGCTATGCCTGCTTATCTTAAAGGCAAACACCAGAAACTGGTGTCAGGTTGCGGTTTCAATGTGAGATTGATCCAAAACATAAAGTTAGAGATGTAGTGTGAATTTTCAGAGGGATATTGATTACAGGATCAACTTCTATGGACAGTTAATGCAGGGGTTTGGTTTATGTTTGAATCTCAAGCACCTAGTGGGATTCAAAAATTACATTTTATATTCAGTATGGGCACCCCATAATGATTTACAATAAAGGTTTGGGCTTTTGTTTTCTTGTTCCTTCATTGAAAGGGTTAGGACTTGCCTTTTCTCCTTGATCGCTATCCCAGTGTTTTGGGTGCTTGGGATTCAAAACTAAACTAAAATTTCTTAGTTGCTGAGAAACGTTAAGGTTGAAATAGGAGATCAGGGCACGTCTGCGTGGAGAACATCACACCAGCTGAGAACCACAACAGGAGAAGAAGAATGGTAAAGGGAGAAGCTCTTCCCTGTTTGTGAATTAAATAGTCCTATAACACCTTTAGGGTAGTACGGAATTAGGGTTTGCGCCCTACGCCTGCACGGCTAGGTTGGGGAGAAAACAGAGCTCCAGATGGGGAGCCAGGAAGATCCGGGTTTTCAGCTGTGTTCTGGACCCACCACATGCACTGATCCCGATCCACCGCAAAGAATGACACATTGGAGTAGAGGGAAAGAGTCAACAGACAATAAATGCAACAGGTAAGTAAATTATGTAAATAAAGAATCAAAAGTAAGTGTAAAAAATAAATACATCTATTATGGTAAAAAGCGATAATTGCTATAGAAAAAAATAGGGGTGTGCCTACTAGTTTATTTATGAAAATTGGCTTAAACATTTTTCAGAAAGCTGTCTCCTGGAAAAACAAGTAGTCTTTTACCTTTATACATTTCCAGGGACAAGATGTGATAACTACCACTTAACTGCTGATGATGTCAAGTCAAAATTTATGCAGCTTATTCGATGGCAGCTCATTCCCAGCAGCACAGAAACTCTCCCAGCAGTTCCCCTTTTTTATCACAGCTGATCACCTATTTGTGTGTTTCCTTTATCTCAGCCTCTTTGCACCTCTGTGTTACATGAAGAGACGAGGTGGCATGTTGTTTTCATAGCTTGATACGTACCACAGCCAGAATTCCGGAACACAGTTTACACACTTTACAGCTAAATGTTTAGGCCTCGAGAACAGGAATGAAATACTTTGCTTTCAACACTGCTTCCTTCATGGGAAGGAGAAATCTCATCCCTGGCCCTGGTAAAACACAAGCCCTGGAACAAAGCAGAGGCCTGGTAGAAGGAATTGTTTGCTCTGTTAGCTTAGCTCGAGGCCAAATAGAGGGAATTTGTTATCAAGCCAGGCAGGCGCACTTGAGGGCGCAGGAAGGGAGACTGGCATTTGGGATTGAACCTCAGGATGGGTCTATCTTGACCTGGTTTCTTTCAACTGATTGCTCAATCCTGGCTTATTGCTTCTTAAGTCTTAAGAATTTTAGAATTCAGGCAGGCAGTAATGGTTTACAATAAAGACTTGGCACTTTGGGAGGCCGAGGCAGGTGGACCTGAGGTCAGGAGTTTGGGACCAGTCTGGCCAACATGGAGAAACCCCATATGTACTAAAAATACAAAAATTAGCTGGGTGTGTTGGCATGCACCTGTAATCCTAGCTACTGGGGAGGCAGAGGCAGGAGAATCACTTGAACCCGAGAGGGGGAGGTCGCAGTGAGCTGAGATTGTGCCACTGCACTCCAGCCTGGGTGACGGAGCAAAACTCTTTCAAAATAAAAAAATAATTAAAAAGAATTTGGCTTGTGATTTCCTGTTCCTTCATTGTAAATGTTAGGACATGCCTTTCCTCCTTGATCTCTGTCTGTTCCATCCGGCCCTTCCCACCTCCCTCACCCACTTCCAGCAGGAGTTTCTAATTCAACATGTGCCATGATATACAAAATTCTACTTTTGTCTACTGGGGGTTCTAATTCAACATGAGATTTGGGCAAGGAGAAATATACAAACCGTATCACTGCCTTAGAAAACCCTTATCTGTCAGCCAGTGAGGAGTTCTGGTCTTAAGCACAAGCTGCCCAATTCTCCTTGCTTGATGCTTTGCAATAAATGCCTCACCTTTTCTTGCTGTAAATCCTGATGTTAGTGTTTAGCTTTGCTGTGGCAGGTAGGTTGGCCCAAGTTCTGTTTGGCAATATTATCGTCTGGTTCCTCCTGTGCTCAGCACCTGGCAGTGGCTTCCATTTGACGTGGAGTAAAAGCCAGTGCTCCCCTATGCACCTCTCTGAACTACGTCCAATGGTGCCCTCTCCTCAGCCCCACCTCTCCAGCCACCCTGTCCTCCTGCTGGTTCCTGAACACCTCTGGCATGCTCCCACCTCATGGATCAGGACATTCCCTGTCAATTGCTGGCCTGGCCAAGGACTCCTCGTGCTTGTTCTCAAGGTAGGGGGCTTAGGTTCCAGTCTTTTGTAGACTCCCATGCAGCTGTGTCCATCTAGGGTCTGGTCACCTCCAGTGGGCTCCTGTCAGAAACTTGCGGTGTGGAGAAGGGAGAAGCCCCATTTCCCTAGAAGAGGAGGGGTCCCCAGACCTGCCCCTCTCAGCCTGGCTGCTGTGAGAATCCCCCTAAGAGAATCCCCCCCACTTAAAAAATGCCCTGTCTGGGCTGGCACGGTGGCTCATGCCTGTAATACCAGCACTTTGGGAGTCTGAGTCAGGTGGATCGTGAGATCAGGAGTTCAAGACCAACCTGGCCGATATGGTGGAATCCCTGTCTCTACTAAAAATACAAAAAATTAGCTGGGTGTGGTGGCAGGCACTTGGAATCCCAGCTACTCAGGAGGCTGAGGCAGGAGAATTGCTTGAACCAGGGAGGTGGAGGTTGCAGTGAGCTGAGATCCTGCCACTGGACTCCAGCCTGGGCAACAGAGCAAAGCTCTGTCTCAAAAAAACAAAAAAAAAAAAACACCTCTCTGGGCCCTACCCTAGGCCAAATGAAATTGGAATCTCTGAGGACAGAGCCTGGGTGATGGGTATATTTTTCAATTTTCTGGATTATTTTAAATACACCCAGCATTCACATCCAGTGGCCTAGGACAAATGCCTCCTGGGAGAAAGAACACACATGTCCTCCCTCTCCTCCCAGAGGCAGCCAGAAAGGATAAACAAATGAGCAAACAAGGCACTAATTTCCTCATTTCTCAACGTCTAAGCCTGTTGTTGAAAAGATGCAGAAGATACCATTTTGCTTACTTCCTTAATTAAATCCTTAGGTTAAAATTTTAGATATGAAGTTATAGGATATTTTTGAGACCTTAAACTCAGTTTCACTAAATTCTGGAAATTTTCAGTTTAAAATCTTTGTCCGTTGGTAGATGAAAAATAGTTTCTCGTGTGTGTAATATGTATTTCTTGAATGTTCTCTATATGCCATTACTCCACTGGACAGTGTTACTTTAATTTGAAAGTGTGTCGATCTTCACTGAGGTTCAGCATCTTTTCATATACGTGGTAGCTAATTATAATTCCTTTTTTTTTTTTTGAGGCAAAGTCTCACTCTGTTGCCTAGGCTGGAGTGCAGTGGCGTGATCTTGGCTCACTGCAACCTCTGCCTCATGGGTTCAAGTGATTCTCCTGCCTCAACCTCTCAAGTACCTGGGACTATAAGCATGTGCCACCACACCCAGCTAATTTTTTGTATTTTTAGTACAGATGGGGCTTCACCATGTTAGCCAGGATGGTCTCGATCTCCTGACCTCATGATCTACCCGCCTTGGCCTTCCAATTCTTTTGTGTAAAGCTCACTCTAGCTGTGGTAAAAGTGGATGGTGGAAAGGGGAGGGGGCCAGAACGGCAGACAGAGATCTGTCCAGAGGCCATTGCAGTGGTGCAGGTGTGAGAAGTGGGGCCCATGAGAAGGGGTCAGGTTTGGGATGTATTGCAGGGATGGGGCTAATAGCATTTCCTGATGGATTGCATGTGAACTATGAAGGGAATCGATAGTTTTCAGGCGGAGCAACTGAGTGGGTGGTGGCCTCATTTTCTGAGCTGGAGAAGGCAGGAGCCTGAGATACAGTGGCTGGGAGGAGGGGCTGGTGGCTGGTCTTGTTCAGCTGGAAGCTCAGGAGAGCTGGGCCAAGTTTCCAGGCCTGCCTGTCCTAGTGGCTGGGAGAGACGTGCTGTGTTGTAGAAGCTGGTTCAGGGGATCAGTCTCTCCCTTCAGGTGAGGAGGGACTCACAGCAGCAGAAGCCTGTTCTTTCCACAGCCTAAGACACTATCTTTCATATATGTTTTGTGAAGATTTTTCCCTGCTTCTGTTTTCTGATTTTTAAAATTGAATCTTAGAAGCAGTTTTCTTTATTTAAATACATACAAATTATACATTTAAAATAGAACGTGGCATGATGGAGAAGTATAAAGATTTGCTAATTTATGTCTATACTCTTGGACTTGTATCATGTTTCCAAATCTTTGTAAATATATGTTGCAGTGAACATTTTTGTGTATATGTGTGTGCTTACATATTTGTTAAATTATCCCTTAGGATAGATACATTTCCAGGATTTCAGTTGCTGCATCAGAAGATAAAAAGTATAAGGTTATTTCATTGATCCTTTTGTTTTAGTCCCTGATACCTCATTGAATCCAGGGCCAAGTTCAGTCCTCCTGCTGCTGCTCCAGCAGCTCCCCTTTCTCCCTCTCCCATCAGGACCCCTAATCTCCCCCATTCCCCCAATGCTCCTTCTCAGAGCCACACTTCATCTCACTACCAGGCAACCCCTACCCTTGTGGAAGTCCACCAGTTATTTTTTTTTTTTGCCCAGGCTGGAACGCAATGGCATGATCTCGACTCACTGCAACCTCCGCCTTCTGGGTTCAAGCGATTCTCCTGCCTCAGCCTCCTGAGTAGCTGGGATTACAGGCATGTGCCACCACACCCGGCTAATTTTGTATTTGTTAGTAGAGGTGGGGTTTCTCCATGTTGGTCAGGCTGGTGTCAAATTCCTGACCTCAGGTGATCCCCCTGCCTCAGCCTCCCAAAGTGCTGGGATTACAGGTGTGAGCCACTACACCTGGCCCCACCAGTATTTTAACACGTCTCTTGTATTTGCACTGAAGCCACCATTGAGGATATTCAGAATTTTGAGTGGAATCTGGTTAGAAAACTAACAGAGTACTAATAATATATAGAAGTATTATGTAATAGAGGAAAGGTTATGGGGGTCAGAGATATCTAAGTGTGTATTTTAGTCTTATCCCTTACTAGCTAAAATGTAAGGAAATTTTAAGTCGGTGGGTACGTGCTTTAAAAATTACCTTGGGCGAGTCATTGATACTCTGTGTGAGCCTCAAGTGCTTAATTAAAATGGATAGAATAATCACCATCTCCTAGGATTTGCCTGAGGGGTGCATGAAAAAGCATGTGAAACACACAGGCTCATATCTGGTGTGCAATAGCCTTTATTTATTTTTCTTTGCTTTCCTTCTATATATTTTCCCTTGCTTGCGTCATCTTAGAAATTATGGCTAAATATTAGAGCCCTTTGTATCCTCAATAAAAAAAGACACGGACTTAGATAACATTTTACTACAGAATCGGCTGAGGTTTGTGTTGCTCCTCAAATTTAGGGAGCACATTAGTTAGAGGCTGAATGATAACGCTCTTTTTTCTGAGCCACAGTGGAAAAAGCTGGAGGTTTCCTATCACTCTGATGGTATTCTGCTTCCTTCAACAATGCAATTCCATTACTGCAGTGAAGAAAATGCACGACACCTGGATGAAAGGGGACTCCATGGAATGTGAAGTTGTTTGAAATGGTGTGAGTGGCATCATCAAGATGCCATGTTTTTATTTCATTTCTCTTCGGCTTGCAAACACTTCGGTAACCTGCAAAGATACTGGAGCCAGTGGGGCAGGGAATCCAGCCAGGAGGTCCAAATGCCACTTCCACACCAGGATTACTAATGGGCATCGTCCTCTTCAAACCACTGAGCTTCTTTAATTTTGGGGAGACAACAAAAATGAATCAACACAATAATGTAGTTCTAACCTGTGAGAAAAATGTCAGCCAAACCCGGTGTCCTTGAGCCAGGCTGACCTTCCCAGCACTATAAGGGCAGTTGCCAAATAGGCACCTAGCAGTGTGTGAGCTCAGTGGGCTCAGTTTTGGATGCTAAATTCCAGTTCTACTCTTGTCACCCCTGGCTTCTGCCAGGACTTAATCTCACAGTGTCAGCCCTACTTTTGCCTCATGGATGTTGTGTTTGAACTTCGTTTTTCCAACTTTGACACTCAGATGGCCTCTGAACTTAAGCTCTAGCCTCCTTCTTCCTGACAGCTTTGAGTAGACCCAAACCTACTTTTTTGTCCAAGGACAAAATACCTATCTGGGCTCTAGTCATGCTATCTTAGTCACCTAAATATCAGCAATGCTGATTCCTAACCACCCTGACTATTGTCACCAGAAGGTGCCCTGATGATGTTGGGAAGTCTTGCTCCTTGTCTGGGGCCCAAGGCCCGCTTGAAGTTTGAAGACCCATCTGTAGGTAGGTAGGGAGGGTCATCATTTGCTCAGCAGCCAAACCAAAATGTTGCATACTCCCTGTGGTAGGTAGAATGATGACCCCCCAACAGTATCTCCATCCCAGGCCCCTGAACCTGTGAGTATATCTTGTGACATGGCAAAGGAGAATGCAGTTTGCAGAAGGAATTAAGTTGCTAATCAATTGACCTTACTATTGAGAAATGATTTTGGATTATTGAAGCAAGTCTAATGTGATTATTAGGGTCCTTTATGGTGGAAGAGGGAAGCAGAAGAGGAGGGCAAAGTGAGGGAGATTTGAAGATGCTCCACTGCTGGCTTTGAAGATGGGGAAAGGGACCACAGGGAGGCCTCCAGGAGCTGGAACAAGCAGAGAAAGATTATTCCCTAGAGCCTCCAGGGGGACACGGTCCTGCTGACGATTTGATCTATCCCAGGACGATCCATGTCTGACTCCCTGCCTCTAGAACTGTAAGACGATGTATTTGTATCCTTCAGAGCGACTAAGTGGGTGCCCATGTTATACCAGTAACAGGAAATTAACGTACTCCTCTACAAAGACCTTCTTTCTATTCAATAATGAATATTCATGAATGAAACAAAAAAAAATCCATCTTCGAACATGGAAGGTTAAATTGTCACTTAAAATGGCTGGATTACTGAATATAAATTAGTCTTTTTCTAGCGAAAATACTGATGTTTGGAAACCAGAGAGGATCAGCTGCTCCTTCTCTTACTGAGATAGATGGTCAGTAAGAGGAAGTCCCCTTTGATTTTAGACAGAAGCTCTGGGAAGGCCCAATATCCGTTCTTCCTTGATATTGTCTCTGGTCATCTGATGGCAAGGAAAGGTGAATGTAGAGCAAGCAATTGGTTCAGAAGAGAGTGTGACCCAGTGCCTGGGCAGCCTGGTCTGTCTGCCACCCCAGGTCTCTATAGAGCTCAGAAAAGCCCACCTGAAGCTGTCTCCAGACCCCTCTCAGCAGCCTGAGGGAGAGCAAATGACCACACACAGAGATGTTTGTTCTAATTCAGAGTGTCCATGTTCTTCCTGCCAAAGAGTCACCTGCTTTTGGACTTGACCCCTGCATGCCCTTGGGGGAGACGTAATGGTGGGAGAGGCCACAGAAAAATCTAAAGGAGGAGCTGACTTGGGATTCCCATCCTGCCAGTCACCCAGCAACCTCTGCAGGGTGTGCAAAGCCCTGCCCTGCATCTCCCCAGGCAAACTCAGGCTGTAAAATGAACGCAAGGCAGGTGTGGCAATGGGGAAAAGCCGGCAAGGGGAGGAGTAACTGTGTAGCTTGATTAAAATGTTAACTCTTAACCTTTTAACAATTCTAACCTGAAAAATATTGACAGCTAATATGGATAAGGTACTTTGCAATTTGTTATCTCATTTTATTCTCCACCTATTTTATAGTAAAGTGAACATTTACAATGTATCTTAGTCTATTCAGATTCCTATAACAAATATACTGTAGACTGGAGGTCCTACAGAAACGTGTATTTCTCACAGTTCTGGAGGCCGGGAAGTCCAAGAACAACGTGCCAGCTAATTCGGTGCCTTCTTCCTGGTTTCCATTTGGCCATCTTCTCACTGTGTCCTCCTCACATGGTAAAAACAGATCAAGAGAGCTGTAAGGGCATGAATCCTATTCATGAGGCTCCAGGTTCATGATCTAATTACCTTTTAAAAAGAGTCGTCTCTATTTCAACATATGAATGTTGGGGGTATATATTCAGTTCATAACACCATGAGACAGGCAATATTCTAAAATATTCATGAAAATCTAACTAGTTTAGGTAATAGAGTTTGGATGTGGTGGCAGTTTGGATGGAGTCTGAAGAAGTTATCCTTTACAATATTGCTTTATGGAAAAGAGGCTTGTTCTATAAGTGAGGAGTGCATGAGGCTTTCCCCTAATGACTGCAGGTCTGGCCCAGGCTTCCTAGTTGCTCCTGTCAAGTCAGGGGCTTAGGATGCAGCCCCTTCAGTTCCCACATAGCCATGCCCAGCACAGGCAAGGTCACCTGTGGGGGCTCCTTTCAGAAAACTGCAGTGTGGGGAACAACGCTTCTTGCTGTGTGGGTGAGGAAAACCCAGGTCAATCCTTCTCAGTAGACTCTTTGAGAACTCTTTAAGGACCTTTAAAAATATCCGTCCCAGGCTCCATCCCAGGCTAGTGAACTCAAGTCAGGGTTGTGCAACACTGGCCCCCGAACAAAGGCCTGAAAACCTTTCTGTGTCACATGACAAAAATCTTTTTCTTAACCTCTGACCCAACTAGAGCTGCAGACAAAACAAGCAAATGGACACACCAAGACACCAACTGGTTTCTTAAGGTTTCATCTGGTTACATCAAAGATGCAGAAGCTACAACTTTGTTCACATCCTTAGTCAAATTCTTAAACTGAAAATTTAGATGAAAGTGATTGCTCAAAATACATGGGCATTTCAGAGACTTTTCAGAAATATTTCCTGATTAAAAAAACACATAGTCTCTCCAGAAGTGGGAAGAGTGCCATTTCTTTGAGCCTTTGCTAATACCGTACATTTATACTTTAAAAGTTTTGCCAATTCGCAAATGAAAATATAATAAAAATGGGGAGAAATGCCAAATATGGGTGAAGGGGCAGAAGGCAGCAAAACACACTGCCACGTGTGTACCTATGCAACTATCTTGCATGTTCTGTACATGTACCCCAAAACCTAAAATGCAATAAAAATTAAAAAAAATAAAAAAATAAATACTGAGTAATCACTTTGTGCAAAGCACCACATTGAGCAATGTGTTATTTTAATTTCAAAATGTTTAGTTTGCTGAGATTGAACATCTTTTCAGAAATTCAGTATTACACATACATATATATTTTCTATTTGTAGAGCTCACTCTGGCTGTGGCAAGATGATAAATGCACAGTGGGAGGGGACTGGGGGTCCAGAATGGAGATAGGGAGACACGTCCAGAGGCCATTGCAGTGCTGCAGGTGGCATCCAAGGGTGGCTGGGCTGGGTGTGAGAAGTGGAGGTGGTGAGAAGGGACCTCACCTGGGTGGCTTGGGACGTGGGGGAAAGCTAATAGTGTTTGTTGATGGATATGGGCTATAAGGGGAAGAGGGGAAACAAGGATGACTTGGAGGTTTTCAGGCTGAGCAACTGAGTCGGTGGTGGCCTCATTTCCTTAGGTGGAGGAAGACAGGATGGAATAGGTCAGAGTGGGGAAGAGTGGATCAAGATTTCTTTTAAGTGCAAGATGCCTATTGGACAAGTGGGGATGCTGAGTCAGCAGTTGCATTTACAAGCGTGGAAATCAGGAGGGATTAGGTTGAAGATACAGACTTGCAGGCCAGAGTACAGATAGTTTCTAAGGCAGTGAGAATGGGTGAGATCCCTGAGAGAGAGAAGAGATAGAGAATTGAAGACTGAGAACTGGGGCACGTAATAATTTAAAGTTCTGAGAGAGGAGAAGAATCTAGCAAAGGAGAGAAAATGAACTGGGGAGTCAAGAGATCTAATGAGTTTGCTGTCAAAGAAACCTAAGCAAAAAATATTTCAATTGTGTTGGCCAGGCAGGGTGGCTCACACCTGTAATCCCAGCACTTTGGGAGGTGTGAGGTGGGTGGATCACTTGAGATCAGGAGTTTGAGACCAGCCTGGCTAACATGAGGAAACCCAGTCTCTACTAAAAATACAAAAATTAACCAGGCATAGTGGTGTGTGCTTGTAATCCCCAGTTACTTGGGACACTGAGGTGGGAGAATCCCTTGAACTTGGGAGGCAGAAGTTGCAGTGAGCCCAGATCATGCCACTGCACTCCAGTCTGGGTGACAGAATGAGACTGTTGCAAATGTCTCAAGAAGAAAAAGTGTCAACTGTGTTCAGTGAGATGGGTACAAGAAATTGATGTAAACTTTGACCATATGTTTCTTAAGTGCTGCTTTCTTGGTGCAGCGAGGACAGAATCATGATTCCAGTAGTTGAAGAGGAGATGGTGACAAATCTCTTGAGAAATTTTGTGTTGAGGGGAACAGATAAGTGGAATAAAATACGTATCTGATCTTGGAATCCAGGAAAGATTTAAAAACAGTATGTTCGTAGGCTTATGGGAATGTTCTTCTCTGTGGGAGAAATGGATGATGCCGAAGGAGAGGGAATGATGGCAGAAGCTTTTACTTATCAATGAGAAGTCAAGAGAGAATGGGGTATAGACTACAAGAGGAAGCATTATCTTTGGTTTTTTAGGGGTATTTCTTAGGCAGTGAAAATGGAATAAGGGGTACAAATGCAGACGAGTTCATGGATTTAGTGGGAGATGTGGACATCCATCTTGCACCCACATATTGACTGCTTTGTCTGCAACACTCTAGGTACCTCAAGGCATGGAGATCAACTTGCTCCTCAGTGCCACTTGCAAGTTACCTCACCTTCAAAAACTTCAGGCTGAAGAGTCAAGCTTTTCTCTTATCCACTCAGCCGCCTACTCAGCACCCTCCAATGCCCCACACCCGCCTCCTTTAATTGGTGCAGTTAGCAGTCGGATCACTGGCTTTCTCTCCGTGGTTGCTCAGGTAGAACTTTGGGCAACTCACTGTGTCCAATAACCTGTTATCTGGTCCAATAACCTGTTGCTCCAGATGCTCGATTTCCTCATCTCCAGCGCCCTTGAGGTGAGGTCCACTTCACCCTACTGATAGTGGCAGGAGGCAGTCAAATGCCCAGGCAGATGGGCTGGGTACCCAGTGAAATCACACCTTCAAACCAAAGACAGTTCAAAGCCTGAAGGCCAAGCTACAAATCTTGGACCAGACTGAGAACCTCTCTTCTTGTTTGGTGTGCTTTCCTCTGAGCCCCACCTTTCACCTATTTTACATATACCTGCCCTTCCCTAATTAGTTTCTTACACTGCGTTTCTTACCCACCTTTGAGAGGTGCCTTTGTTTTAGCCTTTCTTGCATACTCAGAAGCCAATCAGCATGTACTTCTCCATTCTGAGCCTATAAAAGCCCTGGACTCAGCTACACTTTTTGGGGACTGCCTGCCTTTTCAGGTGGAGGGAGCTACCCTCTCTTAATCCTTTCGCTGCTGAGAGCTGTTGCTCAGTAAAACTCTCAGCCCTGCTCACCCTTCAGCTGTCAACATAACCACATTCTTCTTGGACACAGGGCAAGAAATTGAGACCCACTGAATGCGAGTACAAAAAACGCTGTAACACTCCTTTTGGGGCTCCGGGGTTGCTGGCATCCCTGTTGAAGCACCACCACATTCCCCTTCTTGGGATCCCGGGGGCACAAGGTGGAGGCAGGACAAGGCATGCCCAGCCTGGCCCAGCTGTGGGCTGAGCGTGGATCCCGTGGTGAACATGGCATCTGGCTAGAGCACAAACTAGGTGTGACCTGGCTGGCCGAGTGGGCAAGGTGCCTCCTGTTGTGAGCCCAGGGCTGAGTGAGACTGAGCTGTGGATTTTGGCAGCTGTGGACATCTCCAGCTGGCCAAGCAGCACTGAAAAATCCTGCGTCACTGCCACTTGCTTACAGGGTCATAATGGAGATCAGGGAGTGCATCTTTTAAGGAGACTAAGGTAAAGCATGTCCTCCAGTGCCAGCCACTTTTCATTCAAAAGAAAAAAGGGAAAATCGGCTGGGAGAGGTGCCTCTTGCCTGTAATCCCAGCACTTTGGGACCTTAAGATGGGCAGATCACCTAGGTGAGGAGTTCGAGACCAGCCTGGCCAAGATGGTGGAACCCTGTCTCTACTAAAAATGCAAAAATTAGCTGAGCATGGTGGCACACACCTGTAATCCCAGCACTTTGGAAGGGTAAGGCAGGCGTATCACCTGAGCTCAGGAGTTTGAGACCAGTGGAACAACATGGTAAAACCCATCTCTACTAAAAATACAAACCTTTGCCAGGAATGGTGGCACGTGCCTATAATTCCAGCTACATAGGAGGCTGAGGCAGGAGAATCACTTGGACCTGAGAGGCAGAGGTTGCAGTGAGCCAAGATCACACCACTATTCTCCAGCCTGGGTGACCAGAAGGAGCCTTCTCAAAAAAAAAAAAAAGGGAAATAACTTTTAGGGTAGGGATGGAGATTACAGGGGATTTTGCTGATGATAGGTGGTTAATTTGGGAGGATGAAAAAAGTAGGTGATTAGGTCCAATTGAGGCACTACATGTGGGTAGGGTAAGCATGCCTCTGATGATGCTGAGGACTGAAGCAAATGGGATGTGAGGCGTAATGGGATTGGACCTTCCTTTGAGGAAGGAGGGCTGTCAAAAGAAAGCTATAGATTATTTAGCTGTTGAGCATATACGGTGTGGGCTACTGACTCAGTAGCAGCTGAAGAGGCAACTCCCAGAACACTGGTAACTTGGGGAACGACCAAGGTGGCCGATCTTTCTTTCATATGTCCTCAGACAAAGTCCTTGGGGCTGGTTCCAGGTGTCGTCTTGTGGCAGCTAAGCATCTAGTCCAGGTGGCTGGTGTTTCTCTCGCTTGAGGATAGGGAATGACTCCTTAGAGCAGATGGGAGGTTTCCCCAGCAGCTTTATATGTGACTCTCATATATGTTTTATTTTTTCCTGCGTATTTGTTTTCTGATTTGTTTGTAACTGAACCTTATGTGTTAAGCATTTTTCTATTCATATTTTACTTATAATTATATTTTTATGTTGTATAATATTGTGTGGTATAAAGCATAAAATGTGCTATTTTGTTTCCTTACTGTTGGATATGTATGCTATTTCCAAATCTTTGCAAATATATATGTATATTTTATTTGCCAAGTTATTACTTAGGATCAATTTCCAGGATCAGAATTATTGGATTGAAATGTGGGAAAGGGGCCGGGTATAGTGGCTCATGCCTGTAATCCCAGCACTTTGGGAGGCTGAGGCAAGTGGATCACCTGAGGTCAGGAGTTTGAGACCAGCCTGGCCAATATGGTGAAACCCAATCTCTATTAAAAATAAAATATTAGCTGGGTGTGGTGGCAGGCACCTGTAATCCTAGCTACTGGGAGGCTGAGGCATGAGAATCGCTTGAACCCAGGAGATGGAGGTTACAGTGAGCCATCATTGTGCCACTGCACTCCAGACTGGGCCACAGAGGGCGGCTCAGTCTCAAAAAAAAAAAAAAAGAAAAGCAATATGTGTAAGGTTTACAGCCGTTTCCGTAACCCATTGGTTTTAATCCATGATCCATGATACATCATCTAGCTCGGGAGGAAGTAGCCCTTTCATGACTCCAGGCTGCTCCTCTTTCCTTTACCCATCTCCAGATACAGTTCCTCAATTTCCTCTGACCCCCAAACATTTCTTTCAGCACCGTATTTCCTCTTACTAACAGCTGTCACTCTTACTCTCCAGAATTCCAGTGGCAAATTTAACAAGTCTCTCGGATTTTTGTTGAAGCTGCCATGAAGATAGTCAGAAGAATTTGTTCCCAAATCTGATTTAAACGGTGCAGTATTTGGAGGTATCATGTTACAGAGGAAAATATTTGAGAGCTGGAGAAACCTAAAATTGAATTTCAGCCTTAGCATTTCCTAGTTAAAAATGCCATAAAATATATGCAAATGTAGATGTGACATGAAAATTACCTTGAGCAAGTCTTTTATGCTCTCTAGGCTTAATGCGTTGAACTATAAAACAACTCTAATGAGGACACCTTCATGGAGTTGAGGTGTGAGATAGAGGCAGATGTGAAAATGCCTTCTGGCACGTCTGGTGTGCGAAAATTATTATTGCCGTTGCTCATTTTTTCCTGTATTCACTGGCTTTTCATCATTTTTGGAACAAATGACTCAATGTAGCTGTTGGTGGTATCATTGCCTGTCAGCCAAAACTCCCAACAAACGCATCTGCAGTGGAACAAATTTGCCTGTTATTTGTTGCAGCAAAGGAGACCACACACCATAAGGGAATCAGGAAGCATTTCAGGATTTAAACCTGTTGGGTGGTTTCGGGGGATGTTTGAAGACACAAGGTACTCTCCTGTGTTGGATACTGCTGGGAAGTAAAATTAAACATATGCAGGGACAGCTTAGTATTTTACCTAGGAAGTGGCAGAAATGGAATGGAACTGAAGACATAATTGGCAAAAAGGCACTGGCCACTCACGTTAGCTGAGAGGAAGAAATTGGATTGCTCTTTTATAGTGTTTCCAGTATTGTTGTGTTTGCACCCGGACATAACTTCCGAGGAATTTGACTTTTATCCTACGCTATCGTGGTCCCACATCGAATTCGTCCGACGTCAGTGTTCTGTGAAATTGTTTATCTGCAGTAGACCGTCATGGTCTTGCTGATAGTGCAAGCAGACAGCTTTTGGATACGTTTTTCTTCTAATTCTCACTTTTGGTCAACAGCAGATGAAGTTAGGCCACAGGAAGTCAATCCATGCTATAGACGTTTTTCCCCATTACTGCGATTCTGCCAGCTGGGAGCTGTCCAGAGAACATTTTTTGTATTTGAACAAGTTGGTACCTCGTATCCCTTTTGTTATCAGATGGGTTGTTGAGTGATCTGACGTGACAAAGGCTGTGCATTTTAGACTTAGTACAAGATGCATCAGTCAAGTGGCTTCTAGGCAACTGTGAAAGGCAACATGACTATTTACTAGTCTTTCAAGTCCAGGGGACAAGGTGACTAACCCCAGGCCGTGAAAACATGAGCGGAAGTCCAAGTGGGTCTGCTCTACGGATCAAGGTCATGTGCCTTTCTTTCAGTGTAATCCCAGACTGTTCTGTCTCTCCAATTGTATATATGTTGGTGACACAGGGAGTGTTTACTACAGCATGAATTCCCCTTTAACTAGTAAATTTAACTAGTTTATTTTAGGCTTTCACATTAGAGGGACTTTGTACTTAAGAGTAATACTGTATGGGGCACAGACCCTATTAAATGACAGTCACTTTTACAAAAAAAAAAAAAAGAGGACTGGGTGCGGTGGCTCAAGCCTGTAACCCCAGCACTTCAGGAGGCTGAGGTGGGTGGATCACGAGGTCAAGAGATCGAGACCATCCTGGTCAACATGGTGAAACCCCATCTCTACTAAAAATACAAAAAAAATTAGCTGGGCATGGTGGCGCGTGCCTGTAATCCCAGCTACTCAGGAGGCTGAGGCAGGAGAATTGCCTGAACCCAGGAGGCGGAGGTTGCGGTGAGCGGAGATCGCGCCGTTGCACTCCAGCCTGGGTAACAAGAGCAAAACTCCGTCTCAAAATAAAAAAACAAAAAAAAACAAAAAAAAAAAAAAGAAAAACCAAACCCTCTACTTCTAATTTTACTAATTTTGTATGTTATTCCTGTAATAATTACAGGGAAAGATAAATAAACCTCCATGGCTGTATTTAGGTATATGCATGCATATCAACATAAAAATAAATGATAAATGTAAATATTTTAACTATAACTGTAAAATATGATTGACCTGTTGAAATATGTTAAAACAATATATATATAAAATACCATATCATCTTAATACATTGTAATCACATCAATTATCTGATATCATATTCCTATTTTCTGTAACGATTGCACTAGTCTACTCAACCTGTTAGGAGGTTTTGGGGGGGTATGTGAAGAAGCCGGGTACTCTTACAACACTCCAAGGAGCCACTCCAAGAGTTCAGCCCAGAACCCAGCTCATATCATGTATATTATTATATGTAGCAAAAGTAACCAGCATTCTAAACACAAAAGAAAACTGGAAAACTGTTGAATTGTTTTACAATTTTAGGGAATTTCAACAAATTTAAGTTAGCAAAACAAAGGTATGTAATCATAAGTCATTTGCATACCCTGTTAATTTGTAGCCATCTTAAGAAATAAGGGTAAATTAAAATTTTATTAAGTCTTTTGAATCTCGTTATTACAAGTTTTCTAGGTATCAAAGATTATTTATTGATTCAATTTAATATCTGTCTTAGGTCTTAAAGTTGCTAAAGGTAATGATTTTAATTAACGTATTAGATCCTGTTTTGTTTATAATACTAAAAGAAATTTTATAAGATTAAATGCTTTAGAATAGTATCTATTTTTACAGTGACTCTCTTGATGAGACATTCCCATTTCTAGCTCCTTTTCACAGATAAATACACTAAGTATTTATAAACTATTTAGTACAGTTAGGCGTCATTCTGAGGGGTTCACAACTGAATTTCATTTTGATTCTGTGTTTTATACATTGTGGGTCTAGACGATGACTCCCTTTTGTAATTTCATCTTATGGATAAGTTTTCTTACATATGCTAAGAGTGTAAGTAAGCCGCTTTGACGAATATTAGGTATGTTTTAAAGAAAAGAATTCATCTGTTTTTTAAAGCCAATCAATATTTATATAGGTATGAAAGAATGTGTACATTTGCCTTTAAACTATAAAAACAATCAGCCATTATTAATACCCATTTTTAGAATAAAGCAATATTCCTGTTCTCTCTCCCTCTTTTTCTTCCTCTTTCTTCCTCTCCTTCTCTCCTTTTTTTCTTTCAAAAAAAATATTTGTGTTTCTTTCTAACAGACAGGCTTACAGCTAAATTAAAACGATCTCAAACATCTGGGACAGTGTGCCAAATACATGGAAGAGGCCCAGGAAACAAACAATGGTTAAAAACAAAAACAAAAACAAAAAAAACTATAAAAACAAATACAACATTGAAAGTGAAAAATATTTTCTGATGCTGATACTTACACTACTCACATTATTCTTGAGGTTATAATGAACTCATAATTAAAATTAAAACACAGTTTTTATGCTGTTTAAAGGGCAAAATAAAAAGTAATTGTATACATAATCATTTTGTAGATGATATAATTTATAAATCCCTGAAAATTATAGCTTCATCTAGCAAAAATATAATCTCTTAAGCAGCAGCAGTTGCATAAACTAATAAAGAAAGGGGCACAATTAAATTTTTTTCTAAGTAAGACAAGGGAAAGCTCTGAGTTTCCTGGTATAGTTTTGGAAGCTCAGTAGTTGAGTTGTTTGGAGATTGAATTAATTTTGCAGGCACACATTTTTGTTTTCAGGCTGTGAAGTTTGGGGGAGATCTTGATGGTGGCGGCAGTGGTGGGATCCATCTGGAAGGAGAGAAAGGAAGAGAAAGAGGGGAGGAGAGAGGAGGAAACGAGGCCATGAAATATACGCAGTTCCTTGGATGGAAGGAGGAACAGGGTGAGCACAACCTGGCAGCTTAGGAGGGAGCTGAGCAGCGGGGTGGGGAGCTCTAGCTTTGGATTTGGGAGGCCCCCTTGCTGTGAGGGGCCAGCTGTGCACCATGGTCTGTTCAGAAGAGCTACTTGCAGTGGAATGACACATAGTTCATCTTCTAGCAACTGGACCTTTCCCCGGACCTCAGCTGTCTCCTCTTGTTCTCTTCCTACAGGTCCTAAGGAACTGAGTTGATCTTCAGCTCTCAGGTTTTTTTCTGGTAGGCTCCAGGTTTCTTCTGACATCCTTAAGGCCAATGCTCTTTACGAAAGATTCTAGCTCCACAGCCTCCTTCCTGCCAGAGCTGAGAATATCAGTGGTTTTGCATTTCTCCTGAATCAGTGGACATGTTTTTCTTCCAGCTGTGTCCCTCTTTTAACATAAAGTTGGATTTCAGCTGATTAACATATCTGAAAATAAAAAGGTATGAAAAGTCCAAATATGCCTGCACATGTCCCAAGAGGCTGAGGAAGTTGAGGTCAGGCTCAGGTTGGGCGGGGTCACGGCGGCCTCCCTACTCACTTTCCTAAGGACGGTCTCCAAGGGACGCTGCACAGAGGGCACCTGGGGCACCATCCTGTAGCCATGGCTCCACAAGACCACACTCTACAAACACCACAGAGCAACCCCAAGAGTTCAGCCCGGAACCCACATCAGTTCCTGGGAAGCAGCACTGGGACCTTGGTGGAGTGCCAGACAGAGTCAGCGAAGAACGCCTGTGCCCTGGGACTGGCCAGCACGTCCAGTTCCCTCCCTCCTCTCTCTTGTAATCACATACATGAGACATAAGGAAACGCTGAAAGACTAGTACAATGAACGTCCCTAATGTACCTGCTAGAGAGAACAGTTGACATTTTCCGATATTTCTACCTCTCTCTCTTTTATTCTGAAACATTTCAAAGTAATAGATGACTTGACATTTCAGCGTGCATTTGAAAATCGTATGCACATTGCACTGCATTTCCATGTCACTGTGCTCCTTTGTTAAACGCTCATTTTCCAGATGAGGGAAGGAACTGAAGCACAGAGAAAGAAGTTACGCAGGAAATTGCAGACCTGAAATTTACGTCTAGTTCTCAGTAGCTCTGAAGGCTGTAAGAAGATTTTTACAGTGATCTTTCTGACTGCGTGGAGGAGGAGGCCTGAGGTCAGTGCCTACCCTTTCTCAATCTCCCTGGCACTCTCTTATCTCCCTTTTCAGCAAAGAGAGGGCGCTCCTCAGGTACAGAATGCTTGCAGGCACAGAGTCTCTCTCAAACTTAATAAGGTATTTTAACATTTATGTTTCATTTTATACTTACCTATCATTTATGGCTATATTTTTGCATATGTCCATGTTTTATATTTTAAAAATGCATGGCAGTGGATATAAATATTTTTATATATATTTACTTAAGTAAAAGTGTTAAAATATTGGTAGGACCTGGCAAAACATTATAGCAAAAAATTGTCCCTTTGATAGGGGAATTACTGAAGCTTTAGAAATACTGTTGCAAACTGTGTGAAAGGGCTGCTGTGTGTATAAACCACCCTTCCTCTGGCTGGGTCTGAACCTTAGGGGTGTTTCTGATTCCTACTCCTGTCGCCTCTTGTCTTGGCTACCTGGGGGAAGAGGAGAAGCCGCCATTGGTGTGGCCTCAGTCGAAGGAGAAACTGTGGTGAGTCTTCTCCATGGCCCCCTTTCCCACCTGTCCTGACATATTTCTTCTGTTTTGCATTTCAAGTGTCAGTGACTGTTCTGTGTCAAATCTGCCATGAAACGTGCATCTTTCCCATAAGCTAAGGAAGAGGTGGAGGTGCTTACTCATCCCTAAGCCCTGGTCGGTTTCTCAGGCGCATTCTAAATAGCCAAGCAGTCTCCTCTAATAATAACAACAATGTTAGTAATAATTTCCTGTGGCCCAGACATGCTAACCAGTCCAGAAACAGCCATGTGTGTATAACTGGCCTTTTCCCACGGCTTCAGTGGAGGCTGATGTTATTCCTGTGGCCCAGCCAGGGCACCATCCTGAAGAGCGCAGAGCCAGCGTGCTGTGGGAGTTGTGGAAGAGAGCTGACACCTGAGCACATCCGCTGTGCCTGGCCCCTGAATTTGCCGTGTGTGGTGCACAATAACTAGAAATACACTTAATCCTAGATTGTATCAGTTGTAAAAGGTCTAGTAAAATTTTACAAAATTATATCCAGAGAGAAGATTGTTTTTAATAAGAAATATCAAGAGAGTGGGCAAAAGAGAGTGATTAAAAAAATAGTGGAGCTGGGCACAGTGACTCACGCCTGTAATCCCAGCACTTTGGGAGGCCGAGGTGGGTGGATCACCTGAGGTCAGGAGTTCTAGAACAGCCTGGCCAACGTGGCTAAACCCCATCTCTACTAAAAATACAACAATTAGCGAGGCATAGGGGCACGTGCCTGTAATCTCAGCTACTCAGGAGGCTGAGGCAGAATTGCTTGAACCGGGGAGGCAGAGGTTGCCATGAGCTGAGATCATGCCACTGCACTCCATCCTGGGCAACAGAAAAAAAAAGTTGGTTTCCAAGAGTTGAAAGAAGCCATTTAGCAAGAGGGTGCCACTGAGGGAGCTCCTGAGCGAGGTAGCCAAGGACCCTAAACTAGCGCCCACGTCACTGTGACGTGTCAACACAAAAGGTGGGTGTGGAATCCAGTGGGGCATGAAAGAGGGCTCTGTGGAGGGCCCTGGATGCACATGCCTTTGAAAGGGAGCAAACAGGGAATGACAAGGTTTGGGTTTTGTAAGAGCATGCGAAGCCAGTGTCATTATGGAGGTAGTTCCCCTGGGCCCACAATGAGTCATGTCCCCGGCCGATACCGCTCAATTTGTTGTGGGTTGAAAATCCCATATTTCTAAGGCTATCTTTCTGCTGCTGTGACATGGTGACCGTGAACTGGTAGAATGAGGCTCACACTCTTGAGTGTCCTGGGTGAGCTGAACATGGTGGCTGGATCTAAGGCTATGGTCTGCTTGGATTGCACGCTCTGCCCCTGCCATCTCCCGGGGCTGGCCCACACCAAGATCTTTCATTCTCACAACAACCTTTGTAGAAGACAGTGTTGTGATCTTCCTAGCTCACAGAAGCATGAAGAGCAGTTCACTGTCCTGCCCACATTTGCAAAGCTGGTAAGTGCCCTAGCCGCAGGCAACCGAGGCAGCCGGATTCTGGATCCACACTCAAAATCTCTGAGCTATCCAGATCCTGCCCTGGTCTGGATCTTCCCCCAAATCATAGTCCTTTGGCAAATGTTTCATGTGAGAGGAGACTCAAGATTGGCCGCGGTTTTCATGCTGAGCAACTGCGTGGATGGTGGCATCATTTCCCAAGGTGAGGAACTGGATGGAGCAGTTCCGGGGGTGGGAGAAGTGAATCACGATTTCCATTTAGCTTGAGACGCTTATTAGACAGTAAAGTGGAGATCAGAGTCAGCAATGGCGAAACTAAGAACAGAGCCTTGTAAAATGTATCGTTCCCCCCAGACTCTTTTCTACTCCATGAATTTCTACAGACACACTCGCGCATACACATGTATGGAGAGGAAGCATGGCAAAATGTCAAACATTGATTATTGAATATAAGGGATGGTACATGAGTATTCATTGTGTTCTTTTCTGTGATATTTGAAATTTTTTGAGTAAAACTTCACTTGAGAATTCTTCAGGAAGCCTGTCCTGCCCTCTCCCTTTGCCCCAATGCTCTGTGCTGGTTCCCACGGGCTGGTGTGGGTTCCAGGCAGAATATTCAGGGTGGATCTGGGGTGTGTGTGCGGTGTGGCCTGCTGGAGCCAAGGCTACCACAGGAGCTCTCGGGGATGGGCTTCAGGGCCATCCTGGGCCGTGGCTCTCTGCGCAGCTCTCCTCGGAGGTGGTCCTTGGGAAGGTGAGGAGGGAGCGGCTGTGAGGTCTAAAGTCCAGGCTCGGACTGCTTCTGTCCCTGGGAATCAGTGACATGTGAAACTGTGGCTACGTTTTTCATAGATTTCTAATATGTATTCAAAAAGCCTCCAGAAGTTTTTATTTAGCTAAAGTTTGGCTTTATGTTAAGTGGGAGGCAGTTGGCACAGAACTTGCCTGTTAAGGAAGAATATAAATCCACTGACAACCTTAGGTCTGATAAAAGGGAATGTGATAGGCTGGAGTCTTCTGTAGGGAGTGCTAACCTCCAAATCAGCTGTGGGGAACCTTGTGCGGGAAAGCCACCCTGAGTTGAAGAGGACCCGCTCAGTGGTGTGCCTTGTGCCCCTGGCCATCTCTCCAAGGCAAAGTGAACAGGCACAGTGCTCACAGTCCTGCCTACTGGGAAGATTTCCTTTCACCACTGCCTTTCAGAGCTGTCTCAAAGTGGAATGGTAGTGCCGCAGCCCACTCCCAGGTGGCGTCTAGTTACTAGGCGGATCTACCTGCCAGACAAGCCTGATCTTCCCTGTCAGTCATGGAGGACTCCGCATGAAGCCATGTATGTGGGTTGAGAGAGGGAATGCAGTGTAGCAAGGAAAGGAGGCCTGGGTGTCTGAGGACCAGTGAATCTGGGGCGAGGGCATAGGCACCTGCTGGAGGTCGGACCGTATATACCACTTCTGCTTGATGATGGAGCACTGCTTTTTAGGGCTTGGTGGGTAGAAAGTACCCAGCAAACGACATGCAGCTCTCTAAAAGCTGTTTCTCTAAAGGAGAGTAGTTACCAGCACAGAACCACAGGTTTGCTCCCAAATCCTTTGAATCTACACTGTGATTTACCCTGGAGAGTTCTGCCACACACTCCACACAGAATGCCTATTTGCCACTGACACTTCAAGCAGCATCAGTTCTTATGGGTTCTGCGCCCCAAATGAGAAGCCTGCACGTCAGCCTGGACCTGTTGTAGAACTCCCTCTCTTATGGCTCCCACTCGACTCTGGAAGTCTTGTGGATCACTGGGTAGATGGGTTGGAATAACACATCCTAATGAGGTATATATTGCCTCCCAAACCTAGAGAGGTTCACCAGGGGTTGTGCCTCTTTCTTAGTGGTAGAAGGGGCCAGATACAACAGCATGCCCTTCAATGTGGAAGGAATACGTCGACATACCTCAGACCATGGAATCCTTCAACTTTGTACTACAGTAGAAAGGTTCTGAATTTTTTGTAGCATAATTGTTTAACTTTTTTGTATGCTGTTGTATGTTATTGTGGATTTTTGGTGGTATCTTACCAATGTGGCTAGAAGTCATTTCTTCCCGTTCATCAGATCCAGTCAATATAACATCCTCAATGCAATTGACCAGAGTAATGTTCTGCAGCATGAAAAATGTGATCAAGATTCTACAGACCAGGGCTAGAGAGTTGATATACCCCTGCAATAGGACAGTGAAGGAAAATTGGTGGTCTTCTTAGCCAAAAGCAAATTACTTTTCATGTTGTTTACTAAGAGTAGAGAAACGAAGAGTATTTGCCAGACCAATAGCAGCACACCAGGTGCTAGGGGATGTATTGATTTACCCCAGCAATGAAACTGCGTTTGAAATAACAGCTGCAATTGGAGTCACCATCTGATTAAATTTCTGATAATTCACTGTAATTCTGTTTACCGCACAGGTAAAATCAGCGAGTCAAATGGGGATTGGTAGGAATCATCACCTCTGATCTTTCGGGGTCCTAAGTTGGCACTAATCTCAACAGTCCCTCCAGGAATGAGATATTGCTTTCGCTGTGCTTAAATTCTTATGGTAGAAGCTGCTTAGTGGCTTTTACTTGGATTCTTCTATTGTAATAACCTAAGCATACAAATCAAAATGGCTGCTGCTTCACTTTCACCCTCCAAATCTCAGGCACAATGTCTCTTGAGGCTCACCTGAACCAGAAAGGAATTCTGGGAAGCATGGCTCAGCCTGACAAAGTTGACAGGTAAAGCTATTTTAAACCATTTCAAACTGTGGTCATCTTTTACACTTCAGCATGCTTTTGCACATTATGACATTCTGCTGTGTAATTGTATGCTCTTGTGGTGCTGTGTTATCTTATCTTACAGATGAAGAAACTAAAGCACAGAGATAAGAGAACTTGTCCAGGTTACACAGTAAGTGAGGGAGCTAGAGTTCATATCCAGCTCTGCCTAGCTTCAAACCTGTGCTCTTTAGAACACACTCATGGCTTAGGGTGTGCGCATCTCATGGTATTCACAGGCCTTCACGTGGTAAATGGACACAGTGTTCAGTCATGTAATGAGAAAAGCATACCCTTTCAGGCTACCGTTATTATTAATGTCAGTGAAAAAGTCTCAAGTTAGAACTAGTATGTTTCTAACACATCTCACCTCACTAACACTCTTTTTTTTGAGGCAGAGTCTTGCTCTGTCACTGAGGCTGGAGTGCAGTGATGCAATCTTGGCTCACTGCAACCTCCACCTCCCAGGTTCAAGTGATTCTCATGCCTCAGGCTCCCAAGTAGCTGGGATTACAGGTGTGCACCACCACGCCCAGCTAATTTTTGCATTTTTTTTTTACGTAGACACAGGGTTTTCCCATGTTGGCCAGGCTGGTCTTGAATTCCTTACCTCAGGTGATCTGCCCACGTTGGCCTCCCAAAGTGTTGGGATTCCAGGCGTGAGCCACTGCACCCTGCCAACTAACACTTCCTTGTCTCAGTTTAAAAAAAGAAAGATTAGACCTTAGGCTCGGCAGTAACATACATATGCACACACATGCACACACATTTAGTTAATTTTGTGGTGGGGGTTTGCGATTCCTTTGGAAGTAAATTTACTTGAAGAGAAAAGGAAAAAGAAAAGTAATTTTCTAGAAGAAAAACAACCAGTTCATTAACTGTGTGATAGTACAGGCCATCCAAAGTTGTGAATTCTACATGTGGATTAC